>APFE031253774.1:0-15426 GCA_000404065.3 Pinus taeda | reverse complement strand
AGTTTGCATATGACAATATTTGATCCCTCTCGTAGCTTAGTAGATCCAGAGTAAAGATGAATCTATGCTGGTTTGATTCCCCCCTTTAAATAGGCTACATTCCACGTGAATACCATGGGTCAATACCATGTGCAATTTTTATTTTTATTAATAATAATATAAGGGTTAAGAATGTTTTTTTGCATGGTATTAATAATAATCTAGCCCATGGTATTTGGCCCATAGTATTTTGCCCATAGGTTTCAGCTAAATATAACGCATTTTTTGAATGTCCTTAAATATAAGGTGAGTTATGGAGTAAATACAAAAAAATGTTTTATTTATTTATCATACCTCTGGTTTATTTATATTTTTATTAATTTACCATATCTCTTTTACAAATATGGTATTTGGCCCATAGTATTCACTTAAATAAAGCCTCTTTTTCGAGCCTTCATAAATAGAAAGAGGGTTATGGACTAAATATAAAAAGAGGTTTTATTTATTTACCATATCTCTAGTTTATTTATATTTATATTTATTTACCATACCTCCACTTTATTTATATTTATATTTGTTTACACCCTTGCATGTATATAAGGTGACTTATGGAGTAAATATACAAAATGTTTTATTTATGTACCATAACTCTCATTTATTTATATTTTTATTAATTTACCATACCTCTTTTATAAATATGGTAGTTGGCCCATGGGATTCACTTAAATAAAACCTATTCTTGACAATTAGGATGAATGGAAGGTTGTAACTCCTAATTTTAAGGGCTAAATTTACCTTTTTTACCCTCTCCCTTAAAATAAGGTGGGCTAACCTCCATACCTAATTTTTTTATAAAATAAATTTGAGGCCATTTGTAAAAATGTACTATGATACAAAATATTGGCCCACTAAAAATTTAAAACCCCTTAATTTGGCCAAAGGGCGAAAATTTGCCCCTAAAATTTGCGATTTGTAAAAATGTACTATGATACAAAATATTTGCCCACTAAAAATTTAAAACCCCTTAATTTGGACAAAGGGTGAAAATTCGCCCCTAAAATTTTCCATGTTCTTTGATCTCTTCCCATTGAATTATACATATTTTGGCTTCATTTCCTTTTCTTCCACAATAGGAAAAATGCAGATTAGGTCTCCCTGTCTGATTTTCTCTAGCCCTCCTTTGTGTGAAGTTCCTTCTCCCATAGGTCATTAACAAGGAGTGTTCTCTTTATCTTTATAAGTGACTCTACATTGTTTTACTTATTAGTTAAAACTATGCCAACTATGGAATTTAGTGAATGGATTTTGCATTTAAGAATGCTTGAAGAAATTAATAGTATTTAGAAAAAATGTAATTCAAATAGAGATGAATCATTCCTTGACTAATAAAATTTTACAACTTGAATTTAAAAATAAAAAAATATTATACCAATCATACTGAATATCATTATGGAGATTCATAAACTGATGACGTAAAATTCTTATAAAATACCATAACAAACCCAAGGTAATAAAGCCCATCCATACAAATTAGTACAATGTAGATTTGATGATAATAGAATAACCAAAAAATGGAAATAGGCCCCGAGAAAACACATACGGAACACAGTGTTGTCAAAGGCTTCATAAGGATAGGGATGCTTTACCAATTGCCTCGTGGAGCCAAAAACTACATTGTTTCTTAACACTACTTGATTAATCATGATGATTACTTATCTTATCACTTTTAAGATGACCTAAATTTGTTAGAAAAGTTGTCAGTAGTTATAAAATACCAGTGGCGTACTTGTTCAAGAAATGCTTTGTTTCGAAATTGATAAATAGTAATTATGAAATTTCCTTTCCCTTACACCTTTGTTGAGGGGGCCAAGATCTATGACAATATTGTTTGGAGAAGACTCCAATAGTTTGTAGCATCCATGATGGTTAAAAAATGACATTTTCCTGTAATCTAATTTCAAAAGTAAATCATACATTGCAGATTTGAGAGGAATACCCATGGGTGATAGAGCTCTAGAAGGAACTTCATCAATTTCCCTTTACGCAGGTTGATCATCTTTTCATAGAAGTGAAAAATTACTCATCATTTAGTATAAATAACTATGCAATACATCCATTGCTGAGGGATTTGATGGCCCTAGGAAATACACAAGTAGGAGATGGATTTCCTTCAAGCCAATAATATGCATCTAGAGCTCAAGGATTTTTAATAACATGATAACATGAAAAATGAGTGAAAGATCCGAGATATAGTACCATTCATACATTACAGATCTAGCTATCATAAGGAGATATAACAACATTTGTATATGAAACACTGGCCTCAAACATAGAACGATCAAACTAGAGGTCATCCCAAAGATACTTGGATTTGAAAAAATGGAGAAGTATGTGAAAATAAATAAAAGGAATTAGGTAATTGTATTTCCTGGTATGAAACACGAAAGGGACATAAAGTCACAAAAAATGCACCACAACAATGGCTCGCTTGTGCATTCCAATTTAACATGCTAAACTAAATGTGATCACAACACATCACCTCCAAAAAACCAAATCATCACAACATATTCCGCGGATATTTTGATTTGATCTGTAGAAATCAAAAGATTGTTCCAAATTTAAAGATGTTAATGGTAAGACTACAACTGAGACCAGTAAGGGAAAAAGACTAGTGGAAAGACCTTACAAAGAGAGAAAATACTTGAAGAAATCTGTATAACTTTATTAAGTGACATGGGCTCCACTCATTCCCAAAAGCTTCACCAAGTGTTCCAACTTTCCTCCCAGAGAAATCCGTTCCTCATACTTGGTGACCATGAACTGGAACACAAACTCAAACTAAGGAGGAGGAGGAAGGTAGAAGCGAGTTTGGGAATAGGAGCACTCAAATCTGATACCATGTTAGACTGAGGAGCATGCTTAAAAAACCCAACTTGTTATTCTTTAATAAGAGATACATATTTATTACGATTATAAATGATTTTGTAACTATCTGAGCTACCAGTTTTCGGAACGACTTTTCTGTTACATATTTACAAAAAGTACCATTGATCATAATTCTAGAGGATTAAGACATCTAACAATATTCAATATCATAAAATAAGGGAAAAAAAGGATGGTTTTCCTTGATATTATTTCTATATGAGTTTGTAAGTATGCTATCTCTATTTGATTGAAAAGGTTCATTTATTTGATTTCTTATTGACAGACTGTTTCCAAAATATGTTCTACATTTAATAGCTTTATACCCAAAATTTATACATGAAAAGAAATAACCATTGAAAATATTTTAGAACCTAGGAACAAATTGTGTTTTAGGATGTGATCTTCTTATTTTTTTGATAGCTTTTTCTTTGTTGATTTTTCATTCAATATCTGTGGTTGTTCAAATTATTGTTATGGAATTTCAATTGTTTCTACTGAGTTGTATTGCTATCCTTTTCCTTTCTCTATTGATATTTATTATTCACTTAATCTATGTGATTGTTTGAGTGGTTGTTATAAAATTTCCCTTGCTACTACTAATTTCATTTGGTTGTATTGTTGTTAGGTCGTTTGACTGACTCAACATAGATGAATGATTCTTTATCTTTAACCTTATTAGTGCTTAATTTCCCTTCATGGCACTAACCATTTTGATGAGAGGAGATCTTTGAATACTTAGAATCTAATCTGGCTTGTTAGATATTTCAATAAACTTTAAATTCTGGTTTAGTTGATTCTTTATTTTTCCAATTCTTTTCTAAGGGAGACTATTCCTTTAGTTTTTCACACTCCTTAACCTTCCCTTTTGGTTGTTGTAACAAGGTGTCTTCAATTTTATTTTCTTCTTACAAATTTAGTTTTAGGAGTGATGAATCTTTAGATTTATCTTTTTATTCTTCAATTTTTCCAATGTCTCCTTCTAGTTTATTATTCTTTTTCCTAAGCCTTTGAATTTTTGCTAAGACATTAGTCTATACTCCTTCTAGATCTACTTCATTCTCTTCTTCATCAAACTCATATTGACCTTTATCTAAAGTTTTTATGGCCATGATCATAAAGTCCTTTGTTGTTTCTTTCATTATTACTTCATCAAAGGATTACTGATATTCATCTTCTATGGAATTGGCGTCTTCTTGGGTATAAACACTCTTCTTTTTGAACATATTTTCCATTTTACTTTCCTATATTTATTCCTCTGTTTATGATCATATTCATTCTTTTCTTCATTATATGGACATTTAGATGCATAATGTCCTACTTTTCCACATTCAAAGCATTTGAAGGGTAACTTATCTCTGTACTTTTCATATCGTCTCTTTAATCTTTTGACAAAATTTACCTCTTCTTCATCATATTCACAACTCAGAGTATTCTATATCTTCTTTTCTCTTACTATCAGCTTTGAAGGAATCCTCGCTTGATTTAGATTCACATTTCATAGGTCATTAGTGTTCGATGTGTTGGCTTAAGGGGCCTAACCCAGGTTTAGAGTTATTCGCACTAACCAACAAAACCCTAAATTTTGGTCCTTTCGGCAACAACCTGCGTAGCACAAGCTGCAGTCTCACCCAAAGTAGTATTGGGGGATGCTAGGACTAGGTTTCTGCATCCAGAGGCCTGTGTGATGGTCTTCCTAAGGTTTTTAAAGCTTAGATCTACCTTCATGCAGATCTATCCCTTCCGACTATCAACTACTACAACTCTGGGTTTAGACTCGAAACGTCGACCATATAAAGATGAACACTGTGGGAAATCCGAACTCCTCTCAGAAACCACACCACAGTAATCTACTACAACTCTATCGAAATGACCTTCAGATCTTCACAAAGGTACTTTCTTGTACTTAACATGCATAGAAGATACAGAGTTACTACTTTCACACAATAAACTAAATATTCAAAAGCCCTTATGACCCAGATTTGTGGTTGCGCAGATCTACCCTTTCCAAACAGTTAACTACAACAAATCTGCCTCACAACTTTACAATCTCCATGAAGGGGGTTAATTATTCTTATTATGCATAAATATTACAGATCTATCTATTTTGCACAAAAATAAAGCATTAAGTCACATAAAACAGATCATAGAGCGAAGATACATAAACTTCACAAAAATAAATAAACAAGGCACAAATGCACATATTTGGCTCAAAATAGTCTCTATTATGAATAAGAATTCAATTACAGACTTCTCCTCCCTTTGCACTTAGCAGCAGGGTCCCATGCACTCAATTGTGGACTTGCCCAGGTCTTCGCGCACTGAGCTATAGGAGCATTCCCCTTCCACCTAAGTATAGGAAACATACTTTTCCTGCCTTAGCACCTTGCCCTTACACTGATTCTCTATCAAAGTTATCCTTAGACTCACTATGACAACTATATATAGGCTTTTCATTACAATACCATGGCCCGCAAACCATGGGTGAGTCTCAAAACTGACCTATCACCTACCCATACACGGGACTAATGCCCCTTTGACTCTTACTTAGCTTCGTGCTCCACTTCCACATTTCATGGAGACTTTATATTCTTTAACAAAAACTTTTACAAAACTTTACTTAACTCATAAAATATGACCCCAGGGACCCCATCCCAATAAGCCCCCAACACAAATGTGGTGACTCACCCTCGAGTCAATCAATTGGCTTCTCTACTTTATTGCAGAGTTCAATGAAATCCATATTCAAGACTTCAAGGTCTGACGTGTTTTGTACGAAGGCCTGTTGCATTTCTTAAACCAAATTCTTTATATTTGGCCCCTCCATCTTGAGGCGCATGGTCCTATGTGTCTGCTGTAAAGTCTTTAACTTCTCTTGGATAGCCAGAGTAATATGGCTCGCTTCCTCTGTCCATGGTTGAATCCAAGCCTTCAAAACCTATTCTTTACATTGTAGTTCCTCAACCTGTGCCTGCAACACCTTAATTTCTTGTAAGGACCGGTGCAAAAGTGTGCACAGTCACCCTCATCTCATCAAATTTTTGTTGTGTCTCTCTAATCTTTGTACCCAGTCTCTACAGGTTTGAGTCCTCCTGCAAAGTGGTCCGTGTCTCCATTGAATTTGAAAAGAGACAATTGAAGTCCATTACTGCACCATCCAAGGTAGACATGTGTTCTTTGATGGCTGCATCATGCTGCTCCCTGACCTCTAGCAAAGTAGTCAGCTTCAGTTTCAATTTCAGTTCCAAGACCTTCATCTGAAAATAAAAAGTAACTCGACCTACCTCATCCTTAGACTGTCGCACTGCAACAACCAATTTAAAAACCTTTGTTGAAGATGTTTCATCCTTGGGTATGTGTAGTTCTAGTATTGAATTACACGCTTGTGTAATTGCTGCTTCAAGGCTCTGGCTTCATGCTACTGGCACTTATTTTTCCTTAAGAGCTTGAACCTTTTCAGCAAATATATCTCATTTTTCATTTTGAATTCACTAGTCACCGATAGCGCACACTTCTATCTACTCCAAAGCTCCTCTCAGACCCCCTAATGAAGAGCATGGAGGGTTTGCAGTGGCAGTGCAGTTAAATTCATACCCACACCTTTGATCTTTCTGAGCTAGGTGTTATCTTCCTCTGACTCTACGCATAATGTCCTTTTCGCAAGGGAATGACTCCGAGATCCAGACTCCATTCTAGTTCCATTATGTTCATGCTTGCTTGCAACAAGCTCACTTGAACCCCACTCACTTGTCCCACGCTCACCTGAATTCTTCCTCCTTGAATATGCAACTTATGCAGGTCCTTCTAGATGCTCCCTAGTGTCTGCATGTACTACTGCTCAAATTGAGTCCACAACTTTGTCATGGTGTCTCGGGTCTTGTCCCTGATCCCATCCAAGTCCCCCTCAGTGAGGACCA
This sequence comes from Pinus taeda, assembly GCA_000404065.3. NCBI lineage: Eukaryota > Viridiplantae > Streptophyta > Pinopsida > Pinales > Pinaceae > Pinus > Pinus taeda. The sequence goes on along the minus strand of APFE031253774.1, from coordinate 8,608 downwards.
TTTGATCTGCATGTGCCTATTTGTCTGATTCTTGCTTCTTCTTTGGTTCGGTAGTTGTCTCGTTTTGGCACTTAGATAGCCTGAAGGGAGTGTATGCACCCCCCCCCCCCCCCCACCTCCTTCCTTCTTGGATTGGTCCTGCTCTTTAGTATGCTGGGAAGTCGATGCTTCGACCTCTACTATGGCATCTTTTGTAGCACACTCTTTATCGACAGCTGCATTAGTAGCAACTTCTTTAGCAACAACTTCTTTCTTCTTTTTCTTGGCCAATTCCCGCACCACTACCTGTGCTTCTTATTTCCATTTTTGCAAAGCGGTCATTTGCACAAAAGATATTTCTTCACGTCTGCTAGTACCTGCACCAAGATTTGTGGTTTGCCTCCACTCCGTTAGCAATTTTCCCACAGTATCCTATACCTTGGCCTTTGTAACTAGGTATGGAAAGTTGTGCTAGATCTTCTTAGGGTCTCGCCTTGTGCGGATGGATACATTATGAAGGTCGGCCTTAAAGTCTGCAAAGGCCTGCAACTACTCAAACAAGGTTGGAGACAACATTGGCCTCTGACTAATCATTGCGTGGAGGTCCATCTCAACGAATATCCAGAAGACTTCTGATTCCATGACCCTCTCCGGATCCTTCGTTACCCATAGCGAAGCGAACTTTGTTGTCTTTGGTAAATCTTCATCCTACAGAGGGAACTGACTACCCTACTGAAGTTTCCATGCAATGAGTACAATCAACAATGGTAGCTAGGCATAGTGAAATGCCTTGCCTTCAGCTTATGCTTCATGACAATTGGCTAAGAATTCCTTCTAGAGGTACTGCACCAAGTTGTACTGCACCCCCTTTGTGCACTGTGTAGCCAACAAAATTATTGGCGTTGAAACCTCATCCACGTGACATTTCCTCGTGACCTTTCCGGCCAAAATTTGAGCAGAAGACTGTACCACTTGGTTACTAAAGCTGATAGAGTATCCACATGACTTATTGACCAGCCCAAACTCAGTTTTCATTTTATCTACAAGTTCCTACTCCTTACTTTTTCCTCCAAACTTCTTCGTTGGATCTACCCCTTTATAGGGGAATTTCGTAATTCTATGGATTAGCATGTCTGTTATGGGGATGGGTTCGCTTAACAACAAACACCCATCATGTACCAGCACGAGCCATTGGCACACACAGATAGTATTGATAATTTACTTGTGAAAGTGTGGCACACACAATATATGTAGTAATTTGGCCTGTGCGACCCCTTTTACCCATTTCATTGGTTCCAGATTTGTGACCTGAGTCTTTTCATAGTAAATCTTAGTCATATATTTATTGGTCACCAAATGTGGAAATATTTCATGATCAGCGATATCCCAATCCTCTAGTTTTAACATAGGGATACGTGCTAATAGTGCGCCTTCAAATAACACTTCCTCTGGTAGTAGTGGCATAGATACCGTGAACTTGCCCGAATCCGAGTCCTGGGGTACCTTCGCTTTCCCTTTTTGCGGAGGGATATATGCCTAGAGCTTAGTGATAGGCTCGCCCTCCTCAGAATCCAATTACTCAAATCCATTGTGGAGTTCTTTTGCATCCAAATCCATTGGTTGATATGACTATTTTTCCTTGTCCACCCTCCCTTTCTACTGAACCTCTGTGGGGTTATTCCTTGATGACTACCTCACTGGTACAGGTTGTGGTTTCTTCTTCTTTTCCTTAGGGGAAGACTTCTTCAACCTAGGCAACTATGGCGTCGTAGGAACAAATGGCGTAGATTCCATTTATGCAAATTTAAGGCCTTTCGCTTGAGAGACAACAACTTCATAACTTACTGGCTCAAATATTTGTTCAAGGATAAGCTTCTGGTTCCACTCAGGTAGTTTCACAAATTCTGGGATTGAAACTAAATCCTTCTAAGTTTGTTGATTCATAAAGAGAAAACAAGAGGGCTCATATGCAAATTTTAGAAAGCAAATTGTTCTTCGATAGACCAACGTGTCAAATTTATAGGTGATTTCAAATTCAAATCCGACTGTTCCCTCCATTTTCTGATCATAAATGTGTCTTTGGTGGTAGATCTCCAAATATTTTCACCATAAATGTCTCCTACCTTCTCCTCGTAATGGGAGTTTCGCTATCCAATCATGAACAGTGACACCAACGACTAATTTTGGACTCGGCTGCGTGGCATCAACCCCCTTGCCACAACACGTCCATTGGAGATTCTTCTGTCGTACCTCTTGCGTCCATCGCACAACCTCCTTACTACATTTTCCTCTTCGTTGGGTAGTGTAGTTTATAGTCCTGCTCTCCCTTGTATTTGCCTAGAGCTCTAAGACTGTCCTACTACCATGTAGTCATTGCGCAAGGGAAGGATCCCCTGTATACAACTTCAACTGACTTCCATTCACCCTTCCCAGAAATATTTCACCATTCATCTTCATGAGCTGTACTGCACCACCTACCATGATTTCCTTAAAAACATACGGGCCCAACCAGTGCATTTGGAACTTTTTAGGAAACTTTGTAAACTTAATATCATAGAGAAAAACCAAATTGTTCACTTTGAAACTACGCAACTTAATATGGCCATATGCCATACCTTTTCACATTCCTTTTTCACTTGCTGGTGAAATCCTACAAGAAACCAGTCTTCTTCCAACTCCATCAACTGTGCAAGGCCTTCCTCCAAGGTCTTGTGATCCGTCATCTATGTTAAAGCCACAATGCGGCTTGAAAAAATATATCCCATGGGCATCAGTGCCTCGATCCCATAGACCAACCTAAATATAGTTTGGCCTATCAACTTCTTGCATGTCATCCTATATGCCCATAAAACTACTAGAATACATACATCCCAAACATTTCTCTTCACATTACAAACCTTTGTCAATGCATTCTCTAGAATCTTATTGAATGCTTACAGTGTACCATTGTCTTGGGGATGATAGGGCATACTCTTTTGATGGTACCCCTGGAATTATTGGATCATCGCGCGTATTGTTTCGTTTAGGATGTGCGTACCCCTATCACTCATCAATACTTTAGGGAACCCAAACCACGTTAAGAAATATTCAAACAGGAACTTTGTAGCGGTACTAGTAGTATAATCCTTCATCGTCTATGCTTCTGCCCATCTGGTTAAGTACTCCGTCATAGTAACAATGTACTGTGTGCATGTCTTCCTTCCTCATGGTTATATCAGACCTATAAATTCAATTTCCCAATTTTCAAATAATTGTAACGAAACTTGAGGGTTTAGGCCAATTCGTCTCTTCACAAAGGCTTTCCCTTCCTTTGACAAGCATCACATGATTTACAAAATACCTCAGAATATTTATGCATTGTCAGCTACCATAACCCTGCACGCAAAATATTCTGCACAGTCGTTCCACCTGCATTGTTTCCTCCCGCCACTCCTCCATGGGCCTCATTGAGGATACTAGCGTGCTCAAACTCTAGAACATATCGGTGCAATATTTGACATGTTCCCATCTTATACAAGTGTCCCACTATCATAGAAACATCAGCAGTGTGGACCACCAATTGCTTCTTCTGTTGAGTAGAATATCCTTTCGAGGCTATTCCAGTGGTTAGACACTGAAGAATGTCTGCAAAATGATCACCCACAATGTGCACAACAAAGAGTTGTGCATCTGACAATCCATCATCTAAATTAGTTGGCTCTTCACTTATCTCAATCTTGGAAAGATGGTCTGGTCCCGCATTCAATCGTCCGGGCTTCACAATCACTTCAAAATCATATTCCTAAAACAACAACAACCACCTACAGATCCCTCCCCAACACAAGCTTGTTGACGAGGTACTTGAGAGCAGAGTGATTGGTGTACGTTTTAAAATGTGCACCCAACAGATATTGTTGAAACTTTTGTAGCACATACACCATCACCAACCCTTCACGCTCTATAGTGGAATAGTTCTTTTCGGCTTTTTATAGTTTCCTACTTACAAATGCTATGGGGTGATCAATATCACCTTCGCCGGGCTGGGTCAGTATTGCACCCAGCACAATACATGAGGCATCTGCATGCACATGGAATTCTTTCTTCCAATATGGAAATACTAGGATGGGCGCAGTCACCATCTTGTCCTTTAACACATGAAGACTCTATTGACACTCATCCCAATAAAAATTTGCATCCTTCTTTAACATTTTCTCCATCAGCGCGGTTATTTGGGCATAAGGCTTGATAAACTTCCTATAGTAGCCTGTGTGGGCCAACGTTGCACGCAATTGCTTAACATTCTTATGAGCTTCTAAATTCACGATCACTGCTATCTTCATAGTGTCCACCATCAATCCCTGCTTACAGACTACATGGCCTAGAAAAATTTCGAAAGGCACACATAATATACATTTTTTTATGTTCAGCGCGATCTAGTATCTGTGATATGTATCTAGCATGAGGCACAAACTTGCAACATGGTGCTTCACCAATCCGAACACATTCCAGTCATCAAAATACACCTCCAAGAATTTATGAATGATCTCCTTAAACGTCGTGATTACTACCCTGGAGAAGATTGCAGGTGCATTCTTCAGCCCGAATTGCATTATTGTATACTAAAAGAAACCCCACTCTGTCGCGAAGGTTGTCTTGTTGTGATCCTCCAGTGGGATTTTTATTTGATGGTATCCTGAGAACCCATCAGTGAATGAATAAGCCTCCTTTACTCCAACAGTCTCTAACACTTCATCTATAAATGGTGTTGGGAATGGATCATGCACACATGCAACATTCAGCTTTGTCAAATCTACACATATTCTGATTTCACCCTTCTGCTTCTTTTTCTAAACCACCATAGGGCTCACCCGATTAGATCCTTTTACCGGCTCAATAATTCTGGCCTCCAACATTTTGTCTAGTTCTTTGTGCATATTTTATCTATACTTCGGTTTGAGATAATAAGGTCTTGTTTTACAAGCTTCGCATCAGGTTTGAAATTAATTTTCATTACGCCCAAATCTCCTACAATACCCTTCATATCTGAGAAATTTGTTGGGAATAGATCCTGGTATTCACGCAACAGTTCAGCCACCTTATCGACCGTATCTTCATCCCAATAGTATCCTATCTTTGCGACTTAGGCTCTGCATCAGATCCAATATTTACTTGCCTTGTTTTCAGTGGTTCTATTACACTAGGGTTAACTGTCTTAAGTCCTTCAACCTCACGCTGACCTTTAGTTTCAGGAATGTTGATTTTTCTTGGATCATCTTCTTCTTCTTCAGAAGTGACATTGTAACATTCTAGCGCATGGCGCAACTGTGTACTCCAGTTTGGTTGTGCCTGTTGGATACCTATACCAATAGGTTTCATATTTCATGATTGGCAAATTCAAATGCCAAATATGCTCTGCTTTGCTGATACAAAGATCCCATATTTCTAAGGCAAGGCAAGGTGTGTACATGCCTTCATGTTTTCTAAATTTTGATGGATTGTCCAACAGTCTAATCTGGATCATGCCATGTTTCAATTTTCTGTTGTAGAATAGAGAAAGAAGTCTGTCCAAACTGTTTAATCTTGGCAGACCAATAGTTAGGCAGAGAAAGCTAAGGTTCCCAACTGCTTAATCTGGGGCCTTGGAAGCAATAAGGGTAGTATTAGATAGGCAATCAAAAAAAAAAAGCCAGTGGAAAAGAAAAGGCACATAAGGGTCTGCAAGTCCAAGTGCACCCTCCAAGAAGAAACAAAAAATGCTAGGCAAGTAGATGGGTAGGTAGATGGGGTCGCAGAAGTGGTGTTCCTTTCAAACTGAATCTTGCTGGTCAATATAAGGAAAGCAACACAATGGAGCATGTCTAACTTCCTTTTTTCCTTATTTTACACTCATTACTAACATCCCTACACTAGTTGTGTTTGTGAAAGAATTCAAGGTTTTATGTTGGTTCTGGTTTCCTTTAAGAGCCACATTTCTTGTGCAAATTTCTTTTCATTTTGATCTACTCCCTAAGCTAAGTGGTTTTCAAATAAACTTAGTGATATCACTCCTCATTCACCTTTTCCCTCCATATTAACCCCTAACTTCTATTATCTAAATTCCCTATGTCACCCTTTCCATACTATTATAACACCATGGTGTATAAACCCCAAGCATTCTATAAATATCCCCCCCCTTGGCATCATAGCCATATGTTCACTACTAGGGAATCAAATTGACATCTGGTCAGTTTAACAACCCCAAGCCTTACCTCTTTTCCTCCTTCAAAAATCATTTAACCTATTCAAACACATCATTTGCTAAAAAACCTTGTAAAAAACCCATTTTCACCCTTAACCCACTCAAACGGCAAAATTTCATAAAAAACCCACTTTCCCGACTTATCCAAAGTCCTGGAGCTATGCGTGATTTCATAAAAAATACATTGAAAAACCATGCAAATTCGCCAATTTTCCAAAGTCCCGCCGGGCACGAATTTCATAAAAAATCAATATTTTATTGCCCGCCCGACGCTGTATCATCCGGACAAGTCATTGACCCGTCGATCGTCCGATCGGGCGCCTTTCATCCAATGGCCCACATGCATATCGGACCGGCCCCAACGTCCGTAAGTTAGCTTCCGATATCTGTCAGAGGGTGACATCAGGCCTTAGCCACGTGTCACCCCCATAGCGTATCGGATCCCACTCTGACAATTCCACTTCCGTATGAAAGGCGGTGCGATATCATACCGCCTACGGTTTCTGGTTTCCGCCAACCCGCCTTGCCAACGTCACTGCCAACATCATTGCTACGTCATCGCCGCGTCGGCGCCCTCGTCCGCCATTGCTCCACCTGTCCGCCACGTCACCATCCCCGTGGACCACTCATAAGCTGCCACGTCACCTGATGATGTCATGCTGATGTCATCCGACCTTGACCCCACTCGATGACGTCATGCTGACGTCATTCGAAAAAGGCGCCAGTGTTCGAAAAAATCCATATTTTGGCCAAAATTTCTCGTTTTTTTCACTTTTTGCAAAAACGACTGTGGTGTCTTCTGCATGTATTTTACGTCCAAACTCATGCCAATTTGCTGAATTCGACCTCGAGACCATCGGCACGCCAACCCACCTGCATTTGTGACCAGGATTGTCAGTGTACTAGGTATTTATCCCTGCGAGTCCTCTCTGCGCCTGGTTTTGTCTGCAAATAGCCTAAATTAACTTAAAACACAGAAAAAACATATAATTGACCGCCAAATCCCCTGTGCCTAGTTCCCATTTGAAGTTATAAGGTCGAAGTTCACTGGCTAAGCCTTGTTTACCAAAGCTTTCACAAAGCCTGCATTCTGTTCGCGCAATCGTGAACAGGGAACCCGAACTACACCTAATTACCGTGAAAGAGTCTGCCAAGGACAAGTATTTGCCTTTTTTAGTGCTTTGTGTAGTATTTCAATTGCTACAATTTACCCTTTGTCCTCTGTTTCTCAATAAATCACCTCTCTTTCCAAGAAACACTCTTGTCTGTTACTCTGCACAGTAACACTAATTTACATATAAAGTAGAGTTTTTAAGTAACCATGGATACACTAGTAGCACCTGTGGCCCTCAATGTTACCCCTTTAAATGCCCCTCAGAGAGAATTGGAGTGGTAGGCATTAGCAGATTTGGATTATCAAATCTCAGAGGAATTTCTAATGCACAACAAGTTCCACATCCACTTGTTAAATGAACTAAAGACTAAACATGAGACTGGAACAGATGTATTGGGCATTTGGGATTCCTTCCTCCCAATCTTCAAGCTTCCTCAGGTCAATCCATTTCCTGACCTAATTCACCTATGTGCTGATGGTTATGATGCCACTCAGAGAGTTGTGCTTGACCCTTCAGGCTCAGTTGTTTTCTATATTACCCCCGAGGCCATCAGAGAGATGCTGCAATTCAAAACTGAGAAGAAATTGGTTCCTTTATCTTTGTTTGATCTGATAAATCAAGGAGCTAAGATGACAGATGCTCAGATCACCAAGCTGAACCAACTATATATTAAATCTGATATTGTACAGTACCCTCCCATTTTTCATGTTTACCTCAACCCATTGGGCAGGGACCTTGCAGATATGATCAGTCCCATTCTGGGTTATAACTCAATTAAGTATGTTGATGAAACTGTACTGGTAATGATGCTCATGTTTTCCCCTGGAAAAACTCCAATCTGCTATGACTATGCCACCTATATATCAGAAAAAAAGCATGAGCAATTGATGAACCTATCAAGGGAAAGGGTGTTCAGATACTCCTCCTACATCTACCACTTGATTTTATACTATCAACATGAGAAATTTTCTTTTGCTATGAAAAGAGTGGATGCACAAGGAAATCCAAGGTCAGTAGTGTATTGGACCTCAACTATTCACTGCACACCCTATTCTCCACACACTTACTGTGAGTTTATAGACCTTTTTATCCACCCAGCCATGTCTCTGCTCCTGAGCTCACCTCCTCCAAGACTAACCGATGAGATGCAGAGGTTCCTTCAGTTGTCCAAGGCATACAGCATTGGGGATTGGTATTTTTACCAAAATCAGACCGTTATTAGAATATACGGCTGTGAGTTACCCCCATACAGACTGCCCAAATATGTGCCTATGAGGTTGTTTGCCCTTGAATACTT
>APFE031253773.1:0-14356 GCA_000404065.3 Pinus taeda | reverse complement strand
AATTTTGTTTGCAGCGAATGAATCTCGGTGCTTTTCTCTCGGATGATATCCTTGAGCTCTGTGCTAGGAGAACCAGCGTCAAGATCAATAACCAGATCACCTGACAATCTCTCCTCAATCATGGGCTGCTTGCCCCTCTCTGCTACCTGTGCTGCTGTTGAAAATGAGGCCACTTCCACCTGGTGTGGAGATAACACTCGCTGTCCTGATGATGATGACGAGACCCCTTCCACCTGCTGTGGAGAAAGTACTTGTCGAGCTACTGCAAGCAAGGTCCTATGACCCCTCTGATATGTAAGCTGCAGTGGGGAAACAACATGTCTCGGAACAATAATCTCGGGCTGGTGTGATGGACCTCCCTCCTCATGAATGGCCTCTGGCTCTAGCTGTGACTGTGATGGCGTTGTAAAGTCCTCATGAGAAATGAAGTCTGCCCATGAAATGCCCTGCTGACTCAACTGATAAGAAACAACCAGCTGAATGAGACCATGATGGCACAAACTCCTATGCTGCTGGGCTGGGGACTGCCTCTGAAACACGGATGACATCCTCTGAATGTCCTGGAAGAAGAAAACCGAGATGTTCATCATCCTCACTCGGGTAAAGTGCATCAACATGCGAATGTGATAAGAGAAGACTTGTGAAAATCTTCCCTCGCATGTAAAGTACTGTATAATAAGCCACATGATCAAAGCATACTCCGCCCAGAGGAATCTGAAAGGAAAGACCCCTAACAAGTGACTCACAAATGAGGGCCTCACATATGGCTCAAAATAAACAAAATCCAGCAATTTGTGCTTGGGCCACACCTCTCCCACATTTGGTATCTCGGTAGCCTCTGAAATCATCTCCGGAGATAGTACAAAATTCACCCCTGCAAGAGTGACCTGCCCATCATGAAGGTGCAAAACAAATAAATGAGCCAACTCCCTATGATGCTGAATCTGAGCAAGCCTCTCACAGAACTGAAAACATGACATGTAACGAAAACCATTCATTGCCAAAGGACAAGCCTGCAATTCTATCGAAGATGTAGGTTCCTGTCTCCTATGATGACCACCTTTGCCCCCCTTACGAGGCCTCTACTGTACCTCCACCTCTGTAGATGATGAATGCTCATCACCTTGCTCATAAGTCTCAGTGTCTGACATGGTTTTGGAGCAAGATGGGCAAGCTGAAAGATAAATAGAACTGCTGCCTCTGCCTGCAAAATGCTGAGAAGTATGTTGTTTTCAAGGGGAAAAAAAATCATAAGGGAAATGTTAGGGGAGGGAAATTTAATAAGGAACGGGAAAATATAAAAACAGGGATTTTTAGGTTCACAAAATTTTAACATATCATCTCATCTTTCAGGAAATCATTTGCAACGAAATACATTTATTAGGATTTTATCATAAGGGAAACCATGTATGATAGTGACCAAAGGAAAGGACATATATTTCAACAGGGGTATGGGACAACATTGTTCATTTGAGGTTTTGTCCTTTAATGTACATCATGAAGCAAACTCTGTTATTTCAAAGGGATTCATGTACATTTGGTCATAAGGGAAGGAGGGCTTTATTTACATTTTTGTCAAAAGGAGATTGACAACTTCAAAAGGAAAAGAGAAAAAGGGAAAACAGGGTTTGGTTTTGGGAGACACAGCAACATTATTTTGTAGACCATAACTACAACAATATGTCCATTTTCTAAATATATATATAGCTGCATCTTTTTATTTTTCTTTTTTATGAATATCATAACAGCAGCCTGCCTCTTTTTTTTTTATACACAGCAATATCTCTTTTGTTCATATTTGGTCATTTTGGCATATTATTGCTATTTTTCTTTTCACATAATATTTTTATATTTTTTTTTTGTTATTCTTTTGTTTTTCTTGTTGTTGGTCCATTTAGTTTGTTTGTTGTGGGGAGGGTATTAGGGTTTGGGTGGAATATGAGTGGCATTAGTGTTTTGTAAAGGGATTTGGGGAGGGATAGGGTTTTTAGGAATATGGGATGGGAAATTTATCATTTCTTGCAAATGAAATAAGAAATAAACATGTATTAACATTTGTGAATTTAATTTAAAAGGGAACAAGGAGGGGATAAGAGGGACTTAAAACCTTGAGAAAACACACAAACCCTAGCATAATGCCTACATTAACAACAACCAAATTCACCCATTCTCTTGCAAATATTAAAGGATAAAACCATTAGACACATCATCATTTAATCATCCCTTGGCATCATTGATGAATTTAGAGCCTACCTCGATCGATTTGGCACTTGGGAGGGTGATTTGATTGTTTTGGAGCGTTTCTGGCAAACTCAGGCCGAGTGGTCGTGCCCCAGGTTCGAGTGGTCACGCCCCCTCTGAGTGGTCGCGCCCCTTCTGAAAACGCACTGTAGGAGTGGCGCTGAGTGGTCGCGCCCCACCCAACTGGTCGCGCCCCAGGTTTGAGTGGTCGCGACCCTTGGAAATGAACCAATTGCTGCAAATCGCCTTCTTTGAGCTCTCTCTTGTGTTTTGCAAGCTTGCAAATGCATAATGAGGCTATGAAGAGGGAAATTTAGTCTTTATAGGCCCACATTAGAAAAAATTAAATCATCAAACCCACTTCCTAATGTTGTATGTTTTGACATTCATTTTAACACTGTTTTTAAGTTTCACTTTGCCTGAAATTGATCTTTTGAGTGCTTTAACTTGGTTCTTTTTGAAGGTTGACTATCTGATGGACTCTGGCGAGGAAGCTAGGGTTATTGCTGGCATTCTGAAGAATTTTGAAAATTTTCCTTATTTTTGCAAATTTCACATGACCTTGGGTTTGAAAACAGAGTTTTTAAATCCAAGGTATAAATGAGCTATAGCTGATGAAAAATATCAATGGAACATATTTACATACCTCCTTCTTGCTTGCTGGGGACTATTAGACCTTTGACTCATGACCTTGCAGTGATTTTGACCGAAACCCTAGACCTAGACTTGGGATTTCAGGACAAAAATAAAACAAGTGTAACACAAGCTCATTCACATGATATGACCTGATCCAGCAAAGCCAAGAAGGGAACAAAGACCAACTCCTCCATCAGTGTTATGGCATGCCTAACGGGATGCAAAACTGATGCTGATGAGACACCTACATATGCATATGCAAAGAGCTATTGATCACCAATGGAGGGCTCAAGACCGACACTAACAAGTTATACAGTTTGCAAATGAAGGAAGGTACATCAATTACTGATCATTTGAATGATTTTAATACTCTCCTGGTGCAATTAGAAAGTATAGAAGTAAAATTTCCATCAGAAGATAAAGCTATTACTTTATTGTGCTTGTTACCCGACTCATGGGATCATATTGTTACTTCTATAAGTCTTAGTTCATCAGAAACCCTTGAGTTTGATGATGTAGTTGCATCTTTATTATCTGAAGAAACAAGGAGAAGGACAAATTTAGAAACCTCTACATCAGAAGCAATGATGGTCAGAGGTCGTTCTAAAGAAAGACGCTTCAGTAGGCAGAGCGACTCACATTCAAAGTCAAAAGGGAAGAAGAGTAAGGTAAAGCATTGGTTTTGTGGCAAATCAGGGCATTTGAAGAAGGACTGCTGGAAGTGACAACAAACTTCTAAAGAAGATTCTTCGATAGAGAAGAAGGAAGAAAACACGACAGATATAGGTTCGACATCTGGTTCAGGTATGAGTGATGAAGTGTTATCAGTTAATTTGTCAAATCATGATCAACATTGATTGTTAGATTCTAGTGCATCAAACCACATGTGTATTCATAGAGAATATTAAGACATATAAATCAATTAATAATGGAGTCGTGTACATGGGTAATGATGTCACATGTAATATTGTGGGAATTGGGAGTATACATCTACAAATGTTTGATGGGACAACAAAAATTTTAACTGATGTAAGACATGTACCAAAATTAAGGAAAAATCTATTTCACTAGGAGCACTTGACTCAAATGGATATAAAACTGTAATTCAAGGTGGAGTAATGAAAATTTACGAAGGTATTTTACTAGTAATGAAAGCTAAGAAGGTAGGAAATCTATTTCAGTTAGAAGGAAGAACAGGGTCAGATCATGTGTCTATGATGCTTGAACATGACAGTAGTTCTATTTGCTTATGGCATCAAAGGTTGGACCATATGAGCGAAAGAGGGTTAAATATTTTGGCTGATCGCAAGTTACTTCCGAATCTAAACTCTGGAAAGTTAGATTTCTGTAAACATTGTCTGTTTGGAAAACAAAGTAAACAAAAGTTTAAAACAGGCAAACATACTAGTAAACGAATCCTGGATTATATCCATTCAGATGTTTGGGGTCCAGCCCCTACAACCTCAGATGGTGTTTCGTCATATTTTGTATCATTTATTGATGATTTTTCTAAGAAAGTGTGGGTATACATGTTGAGAAGGAAGTCTGATGTTTTTACAGTTTTCAAGCAGTTTAGAGCATTTGTAGAAAACATCACTCATAGAACTATAAAATGTTTAAGAACTGACAATGGTGGTGAGTTTACTTCCAAGGAGTTTGAAAACTATTGCAAGGATGCAGGGATCGAGAGACATAAGACCACTATTTATACTCCTCAGCAAAATGGAGTTTCTGAACGCATGAATAGGACTCTTTTAGAGAGAGCAAGGAGTATGTTGAGTAATGCTAGTTTGCAGAAGGATTTGTTGACAGAAGCAGTGCCTACTTCTTGTTATGTGATAAATCGATCACCATCAATGGTGATAGGATGCAAGATTCCTCAAGAGGTATGGAAAGGTCACCCTTGTGATTATTCTAAACTCATAGTGTTTGGTTGTAATGCATATGCTCTGGTGCCTAAACATCAGCGAACTAAATTAGATCTAAAGTAAAAAAGGTATGTCTTTGTTGGGTATGGTGATGGAACAAAGGGATATAGATAGTGGGATCCTACGACCCACAAAATCATCATCAACAGAGATGTAAAGTTTAATGAATCCTCTCTTGTACAGTTAGATGTAGATAATAAATTGAAATAGAATGATGTATCTGACTTTCAGCACATTCAGTTTGAAAGCACTTCTAATGATAGTCATGATGACCATAGTTTAGATACTAGTCATGAACAGGTTTCAGAATCAGATCATGAACAAGGTTCAGATGTAGATCATTAACAGGTCTCAGATGCTAATCATGAAGAAGTTCCTACAGATGGTTATCAGCCAATTGTGGAAGCACCATAAACATCCTTAAGGAGGTCTACAAGAATCAAATGCCCTCTGAAAAGGTATGATGATTATGTTACTTCAGTTGCATTTACCGCTAATGACGATGAACCTCTGTGCTATCAGGAAGCTGTAGAAGGTTCGAAAAGTGACAAGTGGAAAGAAGCTATGAAGGACGAAATGATGGCCTTAGGTAAGAATGGCACATGGGATCTAGTTGAACTTCCGAAAGACAGGAAAAGTGTTGGTTGTAAATGGGTTTTCAAGTTGAAACGGGGTGTGAATGATACAGAGGATAGGTACAAAGCGAGTTTGGTCGCAAAAGGGTTTTCTCAAAAAGCAGGCATTGACTTTCATGAGATATTTTCACCAGTTGTTAAAATAGTTTCAATTAGAATTGTGTTAGCATTAGTCGCTTTGCTTGATTTAGAATTGCAACAACTGGATGTTAAGACTGCATTTTTACATGGAGATTTGGATGAAGAAATTTATATGGAACAACCGGAAGGGTTTGTTCGACATCACAATAAGAAATTTGTTTGCAGGCTTAAGAAATCATTGTATGGTTTGAAGCAGTTTCCTCGGCAATGGTACAAGAAGTTTGATTCTTTCATATTGAGTCAGAAATATATAAGAAGTGAATACGATCATTGTGTTTATTTTAAGCAATTAAGTAATGCCATATTCATTATCTTAGTGTTGTATGTTGACGATATGCTTTTAGCAAGCAAAAACATAGATGATATCAACAGGTTAAAGGCTCAGATGGCAAGGACATTTGATATGAAAGATCCAGGAGCAGCAAGACAAATTTTGGGCATGAAGATTTTCAGAGACAGGAGCAATGGTAAGCTGTGGCTATCACAACAGAAGTATATTGAGAAAATACCCTTGAGGTTTGGTATGAACAATGTGAAGCCTGTGTCAGTCCCTTTAGCTTCCCATTTTAAGCTTTCTTCTAGTTTATGTCCTAATACAGATGAAGAAAAGGAATATATGTCTCGAATTCCATATGCCAATGTAGTAGGGTGTTTGATGTATGCGATGGTTTTTACTCGACCAGATATTTCACATGTAGTTGGGGTTGTCAGCAGGTATATGGCAAATCCAAGTAAAGAACACTGGTCAACAGTGAAATGGGTGCTTTGGTATTGAGAGACACAAGTGATTATTGTATCACTTATAATAAAAGTAGTGAATTTGTTTGTGGATATGTTGATTCTGATTTTGCAGGTGATTTGGATAAGAGAAGGTCAACATCAGGGTATGTCTTTACTCTTGCAGGTGGAGCTATTAGCTGGATGTCAAAGCTACAGAACATTGTTGTTTTATCCACTACTAAAGCAAAATACATTGCTGCTTCTCATGCTTGCAAAGAAGCGATTTGGTTGAAACGTTTGTTTGGTGAGTTTTGTAGGTTGTAGGACAACATCAAGTTATTTTGTGATAGTCAAAGTGCAATACATTTGGCTAAGAATCCGGCCTATCATAGTAAATCAAAGCATATACCGATCAAGTACCATTTTGTAAGACAGGTTATCACTGAAAGGGGAGTCTCTCTTGAAAAGGTGCATACAAAGGAGAACTATGCAGACATGTTCACAAAACTAGTTTTGTTAGAGAAGCTACATTGGTGTATGGCTTCTCTTGGCTTGCAGAAAAGATAAAAATAATAAAGAAACAGGGTATCAGGCTAATTGTTGTCAAGGTGGAGATTGTTGAGATTTTTGGTTTTAACAAATTGGGCAAAATATCATGTATGTGACAACAATAGGATTTGTTGCTATATTAGCTCTATTCTTTTGGGAAATGTTGGGTATACGACCAAAGTCCCACATTGACTAGAACTGGGGAGGATCATGGGTATATAAGGATGGACAAATATCTCCATTGCTATGAGGCCTTTTGGGGTAAGTCCAAAAGCAAATCCATGAGGGCTTAGGCCCAAAGTGGACAATATCATACCATTGTGGAGATATGTGGTGTCCAAGTTCTTACAAGTGGTATCAGAGGCATACCTCGAAGTTAGCCAAGTGGATGAATCCTCGGAATGTCGAACGAAGGTGGTGGGCCCCGGTAATATCACGATGGGATCCGTGGATGTGCTCGGATAGACAGGCGGTGTGCTCCGGATTCTTCATGGACGTGTCCTGGTCCCAACACGGTGAAGAGGATTTGACCTGGGATAGACCAAGCTCTCGAGGCGGGTGGTGTTCCATGTAAAACGTGTGCTTCCAACGCATTGGAGCGAAGAATCCTGGTTGGTAGAGAGTGGACGGATGGATAATCGTTTGAGGGGAGGAAGAATCCTGGTTGGTAGAGAGTGGACGGATGGATAATCGTTTGAGGGGAGGCTCGATGGTACTTTGTTTGAGGGGAGGATTGTTGGGTATACGACCAAAGTCCCACATTGACTAGAAGTGGGGAGGATCATGGGTATATAAGGATGGACAAATGTCTCCATTGGTATGAGGCCTTTTGGGGTAAGTCCAAAAGTAAATCCATGAGGGCTTAGGCCCAAAGTGGACAATATCATACCATTGTGGAGATATGTGGTGTCCAAGTTCTTACAGGAAAGAGTTAATGCATTCTATATTTGTTTTGAGAGGATTTATGAGCCAGTTAGATTCTCTTAGCTATAAAATATATGCTCGTACAGATATTGGGATGAGGTAGAGAGTGTGAGGAAATAAATTATTTGTAATCTCCTGATTAATAATAAGATTGTCGATGCCTCTGTTTGGTGGACATAGCCCAGATTGGTTGGGTGAACCACGTTAAAATCTCTGTGTCATTTGTGTATGATTTCTATATTGTGTTAACACCCAGGTTGTTCCCTTTGACTCCCAAGGGAATACGGCCGGGGTAACCACTAACCAATCTTTGGATTACAGCTTCTAGCCCAACCGTAATCAGAGAGGGCTCTCTATTTAAGGTTTGTCTCTGTTCTGTGGAGATTTTAGGCTAGTTATGAAGTAAGGGTTTTGGTTTATGTTTGGTTGGAAGGATGTCTTTCTGTACCTAAAGTGGAAATCTGTAGATAATGTTAGTTCATTGGGCAATGGAGTCTGTGGCTTCTGGTTTTTGAAATCTTGAGTTTGAGCAGTTGTAATTACAGGGCCATTTAAATACTTCATGAAACAAACTTGAAATTCTGATGGTGAAATGTAAACAACCAGTGAAAAGTAATAAAGAATTTTCCACTAAGCTGAGGTGTGAGAAAGAGATATATTCCTCAGGAGCAAACTTGAATTCCTGAAACAATAATCACTGTGAACGATATAGTGCGAAAGGGTAGCAATTAAGAATTACACCTTTATTACTATAACTGAAGGAAAACACTTATAATAGCTTAGATTGAGTTCAGGGTAATCTGTGATTAAATCCTGGAACTATTCTTTTTCCTTGCCATTAACTGTAAAGCACAGAAGCATGAAAGAGATATGAAAAGATAATAAAACACATAACAAAGAGTTGTAGGGAAAACTTATTGTGCCATGAAGTACGCAGGAATCCTGTAACATTCAGTTAAACACCACAATGCATCAAACAACACAGAGCTTTGGAAATTCCACCGCCTTTGTATTACTTCTCTGAGAATTTACAGTAAAGAACTCTAGAAAAGATATCAACAACATCCAACCCCTGCAAACTCATGCGAGGGGGAATATATAGAAGTGTTTCATACAAAATATCTCAGGCATTGAGTCATCTGAGAAATAAATATCTTTACCAACTCGTACAGGAAACAGATAAGAAGTTATTACAACTTTCAATACAACATAAATGCTTTTTAATTCTGTCAGTAGATTTCGACCTTTGGAGGTCACTGAGTCGGTTGAACGCTTTATTATAACTGTTGAATGACGTGTCTTTGCAACTCTGTCCTCCTGTAGCTTTCGGCCCTGTCACTTGTGACTGTCAGTGCTGCTGTGGTGGCCGAATGGTTTCGCTGAGTTGGCTCAGCCTTCTTTTTTCCATACATGCTGATATATCAAAATTTTCCTGTGCATGACAACTTACATATTTAAATGGAAAAAAAATGATTACTGGCTCTGGTTTAATAGTAATTGTATCAAACCATTCTAGACTTCCTGTGTGGGAAATTGATGTCTTAAAATTGCCTCTATGGTCTCATCTACCTCTGTATATTTATAGAAATTTGGAGGTGCATCAAACAAGTGATTGATTTCATTCATGATAAAAAATAAGCTCTCTACCCTGTTGTAGAGAGTCTATCCTGATGCTGGCCCTGATTCTGCTGAAGTGCTGGGCTTTTCTACAATCTGATTTGTAGCAAAGGTGTTGACCCTCTTGGCATAATTTTCATGGGAAAGTAGTCTTCCTGAGGTGCCCATTAAGTTAGGAAGACCTTTGTTCTGCAATGCTATAAATTTTTCCATGAATTTATTGATGTCTGTCTGCATATCTTGGCTTCTTCTCTCTAATGTCTATACCAGGTTTCTTAGTGTCAGGAGCCTTTTGACCATCGAAATGGTCTCAGTCCTGTTGGCAATTCCCATTTTGACTAGCTGAGAACTTGTTCTACAATTAAGCACATTAATCATTCTGGTGGCAGCCTCGGGCATACTGCCTAGAGATGCCCTTGCTCTTTGGATTTCCCTATGTGCTTTTCCAATGAGACCCATCTGCTCATGAATGGCCTCAATATATTCCCATTAGTCTGTGATGGATTGGCCAATATTGGCCCATAGGACTCTCTTGAGCTCAGCTGTTACTTTATCAAGTGTGATCTCTTTCTCTAGCTCATTTATCCTCCTTTTGAGAGTCTTTATCTCTCTTTCTCTCTCAGCTACGTTTTGCTTGGATTTATCATATTTTTCATTGAGCTTAGCCAAAGTTTCTTTGCCTTGACTTAGCTCTGTCATTTAGGCCTCCAAGACCTGAATTTCATTCCTGAGCTTCTACATATCAAGAATTTCAGCCTGCTCTATTGTTGGTGCTGAGGTAGAGGGTGTTGCTTGCTCTGTTTACTGAATGGGAGGGGCAGTGGTTTGAGGAGCTTCTTCCAGATTGATTATTTCTGGAGGGGGCTGAGAAGTTTTGCCTGCCTCTTTCTGTTGCAATGCTGCCTGAAGTGCAGCCTATGATTCCTCCAACTTTCCTTGTGCTTGGATGAGCTGTTTATACAGTGACACCAGCATAGCTGCTGCATCCTTGTCATGTCTCAGTTGGGAAACTTCTTCAGTTTGGGGATGAAGAGTTGCTGGGATCTTGATCATTTTCCTTAATGCTTCCATATCAGCATCCCTTAGCTTCAACAACTCCTGCATTGCTTTGACATCCTTAGGATCATGCCCAAGCTCTATTATGATGTCCTCCAAATCTTTGATCCTATTGTCCTTTGCTTGAGAGGATGCTCTTTCCAACTCAAGTTGTGCAGTCGTATTGTTTAGGCTATTTTCTAGCCTGTAGTTCACCAATGTTTTATCTGCCAAGGAGGCATATACCATCTCACCCGTTTGTTTGTGTAATTCAATCTGATCCATCGGGTGGATGTCCTTGGCAAGGACCTCAAGGTTGGTCCTGATGTAATCTGCAGCTGACTGTGGCTGCTACACGGCTGGCATGAAATGGCTCATAATCATTTTGCCCTCATGGACATCATAAGCAGACATAAGTCTTTGCTGGTTGGTGGGAGCCATTTTCAACAAATGATTATATAATTGTAACCTTATGGGCTCATTCCTCTTCTTTATGTCCTTGAAATGCTGGTTGATGCTCTGTTCACCTCCTCTTTGTTGGCTTGAGGAGCTAAATTCTCCTCCTACTGTCCTCTCTTGTTCCTGCTAGAAGGAACTTGTTGAGGCCTCCATGCTAGGTGGGCCCATGCCCAAAGATTGCCCTATTGGCATTTCTTCTTCTGAAAAAAGGGTTCAATCTTTGACTCTTTTCCCCTTGAGTTGTTGATATTGTGAGGGGAGTCTCTCTGTCCCTTTTCCTGCTTATGTCCTCCTTTTGAGGGGTTTGGAGGACTGAAGCTTCAGCTCTTGCTTCTTGCCTAGGAGGCACCATTTGTGGTGGCTACTGCTCAGTGACCATTGGGGCCTCTGCTGTTTGTTCTTCTTGCATTGCCTGTTCTTTTTCTTGCTGCTATACCTGTTGTTGTTGCTGTGCTCCCTGCTGTTGTACCTGTGCTTCCTGAAGTGGCCACTCTTGCTCCATTTCTTTCTCCTTGCCTTTGCTAGAGGTTTGCTCTGTAGCTTTGACTGCCTTGTGATGTGCTGTGGAGGATGAGGCAGCTGCTCCCACTTGAGTGCTTGTAAGAGAAAATACCTGTGCAGGAAGTTCTAAGTCAGCCATCTTTAGGAGATTTCTTCTTGCTCTTTCATTTAGTTCTTCTTGTGTGACAGATTCCTCTAATGTGCCTCTTGTCCATTTTGGTTGATTTTCATATTATTCTATGTGAGGCAACCTCACATGGTCATAACTGGACAGCCTATACTTGACCCTTCTTAAGGTTATGAAGTGATTGGGGTCATAAGGTTTCCAGAGGAAACTGGTCTTTAGGCCAAGGCCTTCTAGCATTCTGTCTGCCTCTTGCCAGCCTTCCTCCCTTTTGTTTAAAACAAAGTGGCCCAGTTGGTTTTTTACCTTCAGCTGTGCTTTCTTGCCTTTGCCTGAAAAGTTCTTCATATCAGCATTCCCAAACTGCCTGAAGTATTCAAGGGCAAACAACCTCATGGGCACATATTTGGGCAATCTGTATGGGGTAACTCACAACCATATATTCTAATGACGGTGTGGTTTTGGTAAAAATACCAATCCCCAATGCTGTATACCTTGGACAACTGAAGTATCCTCTGCATCTCATCGGTTAGTCTTGGAGGAGGTGAGCTCAGAAACAAAGACATGGCTGGGTGGATAAAAAGCTCTATAAACTCACAGTAAGTGTATGGAGAATAGGCTCTGCAGTGAAAAACGGAGGTCCAATATACTACTGACCTTGGATTTCCTTGTGCATCCACTATTTTCATATCAAAAGAAAATATCTCATGTTGATAGTATAAAATCAATGGTAGATGTAGGAGGAGTATCTGAACACCCTTTCCCTTGATAGGTTCATCAATTGCTCATGCATTTTGTCTGATATGTAGGTGGCATAGTCATAACAGATTGGATTTTTTCCAGGGGAAAACATGAGCATCATTACCAGTACAGTTTCATCAATATACTCAATTGAGTTATAACCCAGAATGGGACTGATCATATCTGTAAGGTCCCTGCCCAATGGGTTGAGGTAAACATGCAAAATGGGAGGGTACTGCACAGTATCAGATTTAATATATAATTGGTTAAGCTTGGTGATCTGAGCATCTGTCATCTTAGCTCCTTGATTTATCAGATCAAACAAAGATAGGGGAACCAATTTCTTCTCAGTTTTGAATTGCAGCATCTCTCTGATGGCCTCAGGGGTAATGTAGAAAACAACTGAGCCTAAAGGGTCAAGCACAGCTCTCTCAGTGGGATCATAACCATCAACACATAGGTGAATTAGGTCAGGAAATTGATTGACCTGAGGAAGCTTTAAGATTGGGAGGAAGGAATCCCAAATGCCCAATACATCTGTTCTAGCCTCATGTTTGGCCTTTAATTCATTTAACAGGTGGATGTGGAACTTGATTTTCATTAGAAATTCCTCTGAGATTTGATAATCCAAATAGCTAATGCCTGCCACTCCAATTCTCTCTGAGGGGAATTTAAAGGGGCAATATTGAGGGCCACAGGTGCTACTGGTGTATCCATAGTTACTTTAAAACTCTACTTGATATGTAAATTAGTGTTACTGTGCAGAGTAACAGAAAAGAGAGTTTCTTGGAAGGAGAGGTGATTTGTTGAGAAGCAGAGGGTAGAAGGGTCAATTGTAGCAATTGAAATACTGCAGACAACACTAAAGAAAGGGAAAATACTTGTTCTTGCCGGACTCTTTCACGGTAATTAGGTGTAATTCGGGTTCGTTGTTCACGTTTGCGCGAACATAATACAGGTTTGTGAAAGCTTTGGTGAACAAGGCTTAGCTGGTGAATTTCGACCTTGTAACTTCAAATGGGAACTAGGCATAGGGATTTTGCCGGTGAATTATGTGTTTTTTCTGTGTTTTAAGCTAATTTCGGCTATTTGCAGACAAAACCAGGCGCAGAGAGGATTCACAGGGATAAATACCTGGTAAAATGACAGTCCGGGTCACAAATGCAAGTGGGTTGGCGCGCCGAAGGTCTCCAGGTCGAATTCAGCAGGTTGGCGTGAGCTTCGATGTAAAATAAATGTAGAAGACAATACAGACGTTTTTGCAAAAGGTGCAAAAAACGCGAAAATTTGGCCAAAATATGGATTTTTGGAACAATGGCGCCTTTTTCGGATGACATCAGCATGACGTCATCAGGTGGGGTCAGGGTCGGATGACATCAGCATGACGTCATCGGGTGACGTAGCGGCTTATGAGTGGTCCACGGGGATGGTGAGGTGGTGGATAGGTGGAGCAATGGCAGACGAGGGCGCGGACGCGGCGATGACATAGCCGTGATGCTGGCAGTGACGTTGGCAGGCGAGTTGGCAGAAACCGGAAACCGCAGGCGGTATGATATCGCACCGCTTTTGATACGGAAGTGGAGTTGCCAGAGGGGGCTCCGATACGCTGTGGGGGCGATGGGTGGCCGAGGCCTGACGTCACCCTCTGACAGATATCAGAAGCTATCTTTCGGACGTCGACGCCGGTCCGATATCCATGTGATCTGTTGGATGAAAAGCGCCCGATCGGACGGTCAACGGGTCGATGACCTGTCCGGACGATACGGCGTCGGGCGAGCAATAAAAAATGTATTTTTTATGGGATTCGTGCCCGGCGGGACATTGGAATATTTGTGAATTTGTATGGTTTTTCAATGTATTTCTTTATAAAGTCGCGCATAGCTCTAAAACTTCGGATAAGTCGGAAAAGTGGGTTTTCAATGTATTTTTGCCATTTGAGCGGGTTAAGGGTGCAAATGGGTTTTTACAAGGTTTCTTTAGCAAATGAAGGGTTGAATGGGTAAATGAATTCTGAAGGAGGAAAAGAAGTAAGGCTTGGGTTTTCAAACTGACCAGATGTCAATTTAATTCCCTAGTGGTGAACATATGGCTATAATGCCAAGGGG
>APFE031253769.1:0-14689 GCA_000404065.3 Pinus taeda | reverse complement strand
TTGAGGCCAAAACAATTCGTCTCCGCCATTGTTCCACAAATGAGCAAGTTGCAGACATCTTCACCAAAGCCCTTGGAAGAGAAAAGCTTGAAAGATTCAGAACGATGCTTGGACTCACCAACATCCCTTCAGATTAAGGGGGGGAATGTTGACACCTAATCCGAAACGGATGGGTGAACTGGACAGTCATCCAAAAGATGAACTGATCCGCCATATTTATGTATATAAATATGTTAGCTAATGAGTAATATCAATCAGTTTTCTCTCGCTCATTAACTCTGGAGTTACCTTGGCCTAACACATACCTATAGCCAAGGCAAAGTCATTTAGGATTTGTTTGTATGCTGAAGCTTCTTTGACTGTGCGGATACCTTGTAGCATGGTGTCATCCACAAATTTTTGGTGAGTCATTGCTTGACCATTCTTCGTTAATTGCAGTCCCTTGATCTTTCCTAAGATTTGGCTTGTTTAATGGATTTGCCCAATCTTTCCATCATGAGGATAAAGAGAAAGGGAGAGAGTGGGTCTCCCTGCCTGAGGCCTTTGGAAGGAGTGAAGATCTCTGAGGGTGAGCCATTCACGAAAATAGAAAATCTGGAAGAAGTAACCAGAGCCATAACCCGTCTGACCCAGTTGTGATCAAACCCAAAAGCAATAAGGACCTTCTTGATGTAAATCTAGTTCACCTTATCATACTCTTTTGCGATATCTAATTGCATGATCATATCGGCCTGCTTTTTGCTGCTAAGCGAATGAACTGCCTCATGGGCTTGAATAATGTTGTTTAGGATTTGTGTTCCTTCCACATAACTAGATTGTTCCCCTGAAATTAAAGAAGGAAGAAGAGATTTGAGCCTGTTATCCAAAATCTTGGATATGATTTTATACACCACATTGCATAAAGCAATAGGTCTGAACTTATCAGGAGTGAGGGCTGAATCCTGTTTGAGGATCAAGTAGATGAAGGAGGTGTTGAGAACTTTCAGAATGGTCCTGCTTCTTCTGGAATCCTCTACAAATTTAGAATATCTCGTTTGACAACATTCCAGCAGGCCTTGAAAAAATCTACATTAAAACCATTTAGACCTAGAGCTTTGCCATTCTGCATGTCTTTAATAACCTAATTGATTTCTTCTTCAGTTACTGGTTTATTCAGGTTAAAATTATCCTCTCTAGACACCATCTTAGGGATATTTTTTGTAATTTCCTTGATGCATTGTTCTCTGTCTAGATTACTTTCCTTTGTGATCCCTCTGAAATGCTGGACGAGCACAGCTTTGATATTCTTATGGGTGGTCTGAAGCTCCCCATTCTCATTCAATATCGAAGAGACTCTATTGTGCACTCTATTGGCCATGGTGGATCTGTGGAAAAAATTAGTATTTTGTTCACCTTCTTTGAGCCATTGAACTCTAGACTTTTGTCTCTAGAAGATTTCATCTTGTTTGCATAAATTCCCCCATTCTTGGTTGTACTTAGTAGCTTGTTCACTCTTGACTTTATCAAAACCTTCTATGATTAATGCTTGGTTTAGTTCTTATAGTTTGATTTCCACAAATTTTTTGTCTACGAAGATGTTGCCAAAATCCTTCTTGTTCCATTCATTGAGTCTGAGTTTAATGTGCTTTAGTCTTTTATGAAGGAGGAACTTTTTGGTGCCTTAGATCTGCAGATCTTCAGACCACCATTTTTCAATGTTGCTAATGAAATATGGATGGGAGAGACAGATATTCTCAAATCTAGAGGGTCTATTCCTGGGTGAATCAATCCCCTTGATTTCTAGTTGAATTGGCCAGTGATCAAAGCCTCCAAAGGGGAGAACTCTAGCAGTTATTTTTTTATTTTTGAGCATTAGCTCCTCTGATATCAAAAGTCTATCTAACTTGGATGCAACTTGGGCGTCACCTCCTCTTTTGTTATTCCAAGTAAAAATGTCGTTGTGCATTTCAGAGTCAACCAGTTTCATATCGTCTATGAAGGATTGGAATGCTATTGAATCTTTTCTTAGCATTCTGGTACCTCCTTTTTCTTCCAAAAGAGATTTAATCATATTAAAATCTCCTCCCATGACCCAAGTTATTTCTGCATGTCTGCTTCTGAGATTTACCAGGGATTCAAGAAATCTGAGTTTCTCATATATTCATTGAGGACCATAAACATTCGTAACGAGGAAGGTGTCCGACATCCCCACTGGTTGAATGATGACTGATAAATAATTTTGCGATGCCTCTGCATCTATTATACTGACTTTTTGGGGATTCCATAGAGTGAGAATGCCCCCAACTGTGTTCTCTGCTTTAACTTCTAGAAACTCAAATCTGTTAAACCATTTGCTATGTATTTGTTTTAGTTTTGGAATGGCGCATTTTGTTTCTTGAATGAAGATTATGTCCAGTGTTGCTATTTTCATTCTGTTACTTAGCACTCTTTGTTTCCTTTTACTACCTAGACCTCTGATATTCCAAGATATGAACTTCATAATTAAAGATTTGTAAAGGACTAACTGGTTAGATCTTTCATCTTACCCAAATCTATCATTAGCTTTCCACACTCCATCAAGAGCTCATTTTGTTTTTTCCCGCCCCTCTTCTTTCCCGGATTTCTAGTATCTAATGCTGGAGTTGATTTCATTGTTTTCACCCCTCTGTGCTCCTACTTGTGAATGTTTTTACCTTTACCCAGTCCTTTTTCTTGAGTTTTCCATAAAAACAATTATTGTATTCTGTTGCATTCTTCTTGAGGTAGCGAATATATTCCTCCTTTGGTTCCCTACATCAAGAAACCTTCCAGATCCAGATTTTCCTTGTTGAGAATTTCTTGTAGTTCATGATCTTCTAGATCTATTTCACTTTGGGTCATTTCCTGGTCCATCTCCATTTATGTTTCACTTACCATCGCTTCTTTTAGAGAATCAATATCTTGAGATTGTTTTTTGTCCTCTTCTTTGTCTTTTTCATTAGTGCCTTCCTCCCGATATTGGTTTTCTCTTGTGATTTCTTCATTCTCTTCTAGTACTTGAAACTTGTTCTGATTGACCTTCAGCCCCTCATTATGTTGTTGCTTTGGCCCCTTTTTTCCTCCGTTTTCCTTTACTTGCCACTTTCTGAAAGTTTTCTGAGTCCTTCATTGTATTGAGTTTATCTTTGTTGTCTGCTTTACTAAGAGGGTAGTCTCTGAACAAATGTCCATGTTCGTGGTATCTACAACATCTGAAAGGGATATGTTCGTAGTCCACTGTCTGCACCCATTCCTCATCAAAAACTTCTAGGGTGACTTCATCCAGAAGCGCACTTGACAAATTCATTTCCACACATATCCTAGCAAAGGAAGTATATCTTCCTCTTCTTGTGGCTTCAGAAGCTTTGACAAAATGTCCTACTTTCTTTCCAATGGCAGCTAGCGATTCAGTTTGCCAATAATCAAGAGGTGGAAAGTAGAACCTTACCCACACTGGTACCAAAGAGAATGTTTCCCACTCTAGGACAAAGTTCATCCTTCAAGGCCACATGTAAAGACTGGCTGCTGCAAAAAAGTAGGGTCCTCCTTCGAATATTATGTCTTTATCTTCGATGTTTGAGAACACCACTGTGAAGAATCCCTTTGACCCAAGATGTAGGTCAATGCTTCCTTTGGGTTTCCAATGATACTTGATCCACGTTTGTAAAGCTTTTTCAGTGGGCCATAGTTCCATGAATTTACAGATAATGGCATAGGTCCCCATATGTTTCCTGTGCGCCTGCAAAGCAAAATCATTTAATATTACTCTAGGAGCAATTTATGCTTTTGATTTGCAAGGTCCTTTTCTTTTTTTGTCTCTTGAACCCTGCCTTTTGTCTTCTTCCTCTTTGTCCTTTGTGCTACTGTTATCCTTGGTTTTGGTCCACTCTGTTCCCTTTTCATCATCCCTAATCTTTTCATTAGTACAATCTCTGTCGTTCCGCATCATTGATTTACTTCTGCTAGTCATAGCTTCTTTGTAGGAGGGAGCCGAGTTCCCTCCTCTGCCGCGCACCATAAGAGACGTACCCTATTATTTTCAGAAACCCTGCTCGCTTCGGCTCTCTCGCTTCCTCAACTCCGTCACACCTCTGCCTCAGTAACCCGTCTCAAATGTTTTCAAATTTATTAATCATTATTTTTGCCATTAATTTTTATGATGTTTTTAATTATAGCAAATAGTAAACATATTTGTTATCAATTGAATATTTACCAACCATTTAATTTATATTTATGAATGTGTTAATAGAATATTTTATAAAAATTAAATCTTGCTTTTTATCATGTAGTACTTATTAATAATAAAACTAAACTTCAGGGAAAATTCAAAAAAACAAAAACGGTTAACATAATCATAAATTAACTAAATCTACCTTTATATTATGGTTATCCGAGATCAGATTAGCCTTTGAGATTCAAGAACAATTTCCTCTGGTGCAGCTAAGCGGTCGTTACTGATTTGGTACATCTCTCACTGAACTGAGCCACTGCTGTTTTCTAATTGCCTTTGGGTTGGGTGGTTCATCACCTTTTAATCTAATGGAAGACCATAACCGTCAACTACAGTCTCCTGCTCAGGATTTACAGTTGATGTCACCCATGAGAGATTTGATCTTCTCTCCCATTCCTGCCCTCTTTCTCAAATCTGTAGTGCTCCTCAAAATTCCAGACATTATTGCCACCGCAGGTCCAGAATCATCATATACTCTTTCGCTCCGCGAAATCGCTGCCCGCCTCCCCTCTCAAACTCCCCATCTCGATTACCTTTCCCGCATTTTAAGATACCTCTCAACTCAGGGCATCTTCATTGAATCCCAAACCACTTCCACTGACAACCCGTTCGATTTTCGTTATGGGCTTACCGATACTGCAAAAACGTTTTTCGTTAGTCAAGGTGAGAAAAATGAAAACCCCTGGAGTCTGGTACCCTACTTTCTTATGCTAAATGACGAGTCTTTGATGGCTCCTCTTCACCATATTCATGAGTATGTGCTTCAGGAAAAAGTAGGCGCTGGGGCCGCTTTCCAAATTACCCACGGCGGGTCCTATGCCAAGGAAAATCCCCATACCAGGACCCTTCTTACGAAAGGCTTCGAATCGTTTACGAATGTTATAATGAGACTGTTTTTGGGTTGTTACAAGGGGTTAAAGCCGGGTGAGAAGCTGAGAGTTGTGGATGTGGGTGGAAAACATGGAACGGCCATAGCTCGGATTGTGGAGGTTCATCCGCACATCCATGGGATTAACTTTGATCTTCCACATGTGATTGAAACTGCCCCATTGATTTCAGGTTGGTTTGGGGTTTGATTCATAAATACTCTGTAATTTTCCATGTTGATTGGATTAATTACTGTATGGTATGTGTTTTTTTTGGCCTTTCGTTGCAGGTGTAGAGCACGTGCGTGGCGACATGTTTGAGAGCATACCATCTGCCGATGTCATTTTTATCAAGGTAATTGATTGAATAATTAATTGCTAGGAATAATTTTGCTCTTCATTTTGCTTCTAGAATCATATCAGATTTGATTGGATTCCATCAGGGCTAGCCTGGTCTAGGTTTGGTCTTAGATTTGGTGTTATTTGACTGAATTTGCAGCATGTACTTCATCACTGGGATGATGATCAATGTGCAAAAATCCTTGAGAATTGTCACAAGGCTTTGACTGATAACGGTAAAGTCATAGTGGTAGAGGCAGTGATGTGTGAGAAGCGAAGCCCAAGTCAGGAAGTACGGATGATTTGTGATCTGATGGCTGAAATGGGCGGAGCAAAGGATCGGAACGAGCAACAGTGGAGGAGATTGTTTGAGAAATCAGGCTTCTCTCCACTCAAAATTGCTGAACTACCCGTGATTAGCTCTCTAAGCATTTTGGAAGCTACCAAAGCGAAGTATCTGTGAGCACGAGAAGGTTAGACCTGAATATTACTGACTTGGATGGTTAACTATCATATTTTTTAATGAATGCCAGAACTGTATGTTATTGATTTAAATATGTAAAATTTTATAGTTTGAAAGAAAGACCGACATGAATATTAATGGATTGAGTGGTTACTAGCCATTATTTTTGGTTATTTTTCATTAGATTCCAAGATAATTATGCATTCTTGTTTTATTAAATGGATTGTCTTGATTGAATGAAAAATCAGATTATCTTGATGGATTGGCACCTACTCACACTAATGCTTCCTATATTTTGTATTAATTTTTGGTTGTCAATGGATAGTTAAAGTGTATGCTTATATAGAACTCCAATTTCATCACGTCCAGTACTGCTTCAACAATGAATAAAATCGAACGAATGTTTCAGTTTCTCCTTTTTCATGCAAGTGAGATTAAGTTTATAATGATGAAGAAGCACTGCTATCATTCTTAGTTATAATTATTTATTAAAGTTTAAATCAAGTATAATTTAAAATTGACTTAATCATAGTTAGTATAGAAAAAAAAACATTAGTTAAAAAAAAATTAGTTATCAAGGATACTAACCCTCCTAGAGTAGATTATTTGCACTGAACATGAAATGAAATGTCTATTAGGGGTATTTTATCGCTGCATTGTAATGATTATTGATATTCAGAAAAGATTATTGAAATTCAGAAAATGAAGAAAATTTTAATAAGATTTTAATAAATTTAATAGAAATTTTGAGAAATTTAAGTTATAGTTATGAAGTTTCAAGATTTTGAATATTTAGAAAATTTTAATGGTGCTAAATCTATTTCCACTACAAAAATAAAATTCAATCACTCTAAAATAAAAATAAAAAATAAGCAAAAAAAGCTACTGCTTTCGAAATTTGGTGATAAATGATAAGCTCAGTGAGAAGCCGCTTGTGTAGTTTTTATGTGTTCTCTGTTTCACTAGGACAACGCCTTTTTTTTCGGCGGAGTTAATATTCCCTCGCGGAAGTTGGTGCTTTGTAGTTTCAAGCACACTTCCCCCTGACTTTGAATACATTCGGACCGTTGGCTTCCTGGATATGTGGGGTCCTGATAGGTAATAGATAGATTGGAGCAGAGGACTGTTTAGGCCTGAAAAAATAGTTTTCAATGCGAACCAACTGCATCCTTCTGTCGGATGATTTTTCATTATAAATTGAAGTTTTGACGGGATGGTGGACTTTCAGTCTACTCGGAAGGAGGGTGAGAATTATACATTAGATTTGGTGATGATAGAGAACAGGTCCCTCCGGGGTGCACTTGTTGATTGCATACCACGGTTCTCTATATGATCTTCTCATTGGTTTGGATTTTCAAGCTTCTCATTTGATCTGATCTGTGTATTGTTTTTATCGAAATCAAAAAACAATATAATTTTTTTTTGGGTTCTTCAGGTAGTGATTTTTGGGAGAAATTCTTGAACCACCTTACACATTTTTTCCCTTTGACGGGATTTTGAACAGTTGTGGTTGATATTAAATTCTTGGAGAAATTCTAAAACCACGTAGGCCTTTATTGACTCTTATTTACACAGTATTTTTTGTACTACATCCTTTTGTCGTTGTTGTTTCTCGTTTGTCGTGTTTAATGATTTATGGGAAGGTTTTTGGATAAATGTATTGAGGTGAGGATGGCTATTTAACAAATCTGGTTGAAGCAATGTTTAAATTATTCTTTTGAAGGTGGTAATGGATTCACTGCCATCAAAAAAAACTCTGGAGCAACGAAAATCTTCAAATTTAACAATTTTAACTTGGATTTACAAATATCTTTATTCTAGTTAGACTAGGACAAGGTAATTTCATGATTTTCATGGCAAAAGAATAGTCTAGTTAGACTACGACAAGGTTTTCTCTCTATCGGTCACTAAAAGATATGTCATGCTTCACAAAATTTTTCCATCCAATTTTCTAGAGGACATCATTTTTCCACTCACATGTTTATTTATGAGGCTTAACTTCCCATTGACATGTCATTCAATGCTTGTCTACCTGGAATTCTCTGATGGTTGTTGGAGAGACCGAGAAGACAAAACATAAATTCACATACAATTCACACGAGTTACTACTCTTCTATTGATCGCACAAAACTTGATACTTACAATGAACCCTGTGAAGGGTATTTAACCTTTTCCAACTAGCGACTTGCCTAAAATATCTCGACGTACAACCACACACTAAAAGTCGTCTATCACTTAACTCAACTTGACTCAACACTCCAACACTCAACCCTCAACACTTAGTTAATTGACTGTCTAATTTTAGTCAACTCCTCATGCGGGAGTAATTAGCTTATTTTAAGACTTCCCCTTAATCACGATCGCTAAACTAAAACATGACTCATGTAAACTCAAACATGCCTACTAGTATATGTCTCAGCGATTCTTACAACACCCAAGTTTCTTCTATGAAAATCAAACACATCTTTCGCTAATGACTTAGTAAATATATCAGCCAATTAATCACTAGATTTACAAGGCTTCAAGTGAACTTCTCCATTGCTCACAAGTTCTCTAATAAAGCAATATCTAGTATCAATATGCTTTCTCTTTTGATGAAACACACTATTCTTGGATAGTGCAGTCACTGAGGTGTTGTCACAATATATTTTTGTTGATCCTTATTGTTTCTTCTCGAGTCCATCAAATACTCTTCTTAACCACACTGCTTGACATGAATCTGATGTTGCTGCTACATATTCTGATTTTGCTGACGAAAATGTCACAATGGACTGCTTCTTAAATGCCCATGAAATCACACCTGAAACAAGATAGAACACAAAACTATAAGTGTTCTTCCTATCATCCAAACTACCTGCAAAATCACTATTTGTGTATCCAACCAAATCCTTTTTTTTGTGCTTGCATAGATTATGATACAATCTCTAGATCTTGCTATGTATCTCAAAATTCTTTTTCCTACACTCCAATGTGTGTCTTTTGGAGTCTCCATAAATTTGGAAATCAAACTCACTCCATGCATGATATCCAGTCTTGTAGCTGTGAGATACATGAGGCTGCCAACCAATCTTTTCAATAGAGTTGGATTGACATTTGATCCTTCATCATCCTTGCTCAACTTTGCAACTGTTGCAACTGGTGTAGGGACATGTTTGCAATTTTCAATCCTGAATCTTTTCAACAAATCTTTGGCATAAAAATTTCTTTTCATATTATTCAACATCTATGCCAAGAAAATATTTCATGAGCCCAAGATTTGTTATCTCAAATTCTTTCATCATGGCTACTTTAAATTAATCTATCTAAAAATCACCTATAAAATCATGTCATCAACATATAAGCAAAGAATCAAAATATGTCCGTGCCCATTAACCTTTGTGTACAAGGTAGGTTCAATGTTACTTCTGCAAAATCCATTATTGATCATGTAGATGTCAGTTCTTTTATACCAAGCTCTAGGTGCTTGCTTCAATCTTATTGATAGTGTTGAACCTGCAAACATGTCAAGGCATCTCCTTGGTAAGAAGTCCCAATTAGACCTCAGACAGTTTGGTGTAGGAGTCCCAACAGTGGATCGTAAGGTAATGCTTTGACCGCGGTTTCGCACAGAGGCAAGTAAGATGTACCTGTTGGTAGCAAGGATGTGACATATGCGGTAAGTCAAGGAAGGTGCATGAACACTCTTAAAGCATAGAAAGTGAGGTGAGTGCACCCTTTGGAACCAGTGATAGCACGGAGTTAAGAAGAGAACACAAGAGCAAAGATGCATCACAACATGGAATACAAGTTAGCTAGCAATTGAAAGTGATGGTTAAACCAACAACACATTTCAGAAAGATTCATATTTACATATACAGAGATAGATACACATGCATGCGTAAGAAAACAAATACATATATCATTTAGAGTACTCAAGATAGCTGAAATATAATACAACATATGCATGAAACATGTTGGCTCTGTTATATTAAGAAATGTAAGTTCCAGTCATACAATACATCTATGTCCAACCGCTAGTTCCTACAGCGAAATGTTACAGCCATAACTGCCTACTCCTCCAAAGAGATATACTAGCTATGCATAGTGGAGGAGCCAAGGCTCGTTACAATACTATCGAATTTTTCTCTAAGATATTCCTATTGGAAGCTTGGCTCATCAAAATCCTCTACAATGAGTTATGAGGGACTATTTATAGCAAAGCGTGGGGTGACCCTTGACATTATCCTTTGAGACAGTTCATCTACCCTTATGACTCTTCATCTAGTCTATGATTGTTACATCCAACTATCAACACTTGAACTTCCATTTGACAAGATGTTACATAAGTTCTCATGTACCCATGTGAGACAAAATGGTGTGAGCAAGCCATGCAAGAAATCACCAACACGCAGACCGATGTGGTGAGACCAACTCTTTCACATCCTTGTGATGGTCGATGGTGGTGAACAGATGCCAAGCTTGGTCATTAGTGATGGTGTACGTGCACTCAATGGTGACATCCTGCTGAAAGCGAACTCTTGAAACGTTTCATCCGAGTACACTGATATGGCCCCCCTATCCAACTCATTTAATAACATGCACATCATCGTCTTGAGTGTGGTTGGACCAGCAACAGACTGATGCATAGTGTTTGTGTTGATCTCCAAGTGTGTGTTTGTAACCATGTGCATCAACTTGTCAAAGTACATGTATAGCTCTAGTTGGACTTGCTTCTTATCTTCACCACGGTGAGTGTACCAAATGGGTGGGATCGCATGCGTGTGCATAGTGACATGCATGCTGCTAAATTCCCTTGCATGAGATCAACAACATTGCTCACCTTCTCTACTATGTGATAACTGCTAGGATGGATCTATAACATGTGTCGGTGCAATTTCATCTATTTGTG
This sequence comes from Pinus taeda, assembly GCA_000404065.3. Taxonomy (NCBI): domain Eukaryota; kingdom Viridiplantae; phylum Streptophyta; class Pinopsida; order Pinales; family Pinaceae; genus Pinus; species Pinus taeda. The sequence continues at coordinate 3,905 of APFE031253769.1, read as the reverse complement.
CATGTGGCACCCCCTGTTGTACTTGTTCCTACTGCAACTCATTCTCTCATCTGTGCAATTTCTTCCTTGAGTTGCCGATTCATCACGTGCAACTCCTTCTATGTTTCTCTCTCTACCTTCGCATGATCTTCGTGTCGCGTAATCACCTCATAGCCATAGTCTCTAAATTTTCTTTTATCACAAGTGGATCTACTTGAGGTTGCAACTTTGTTATGCCTCTATGCTGTCAACAACCTTTCTCTTGCATTTGTTTTGTGCAATTGTGTTTTCTTCTACTGTTGCTGATGGTGTTGCTCATTGTGATGTTATTGTCATATTATCTTGAAGTCCTTGTCCATGAACAACTTGATTTCCTTATGAATAGGCAAGTTCATAGAAACTTGATCAACTACATCGCGAGTAGGGCTCTTAACAATGCCTTTGACTCTTCTCTCCTGGAAGCCATTGTACTTATGTTGCTAAGAGGCAAATGAACATTTGTGATGCCTGGAGACATAAAGCACTCATAGAAATAATTTTTTTAGTTGAAAACCAAAACAAAATTGATGACTGACTTGCAACATACTTGTGTGATTGAACATAAAGGTTGCACAATTTCCATTGATAGGTCGGGAGACTAACTGCCAAAACTATGCAAGGCATAGTGCGGGCTATTAAGAGGTTGATTGACTACTAGAAATATGCAATGCACAGTCTAGCCTGGCCTACTAAGGACTAAAACAACACAAAGTACAATTTCAATCAGCAGTGACAGGAAACCAGTAAACTGTATTGTGTAGTTTATGGGGCCAGTAGGACACTACCTCCAATAATTGTGCACTGTAAGTCTAAAGGTCAGTTTTGAGCCAGAATTACAAAATTTCTGGAGGGAAGGCAAAGCCTTTGCTTCGAGAAATGCACAGTGCTAACTAGGCAGAGCACGATCCAGGCCAAGGCAGCCCAGACCGGCCGACGGGCAACTGAAAACATGAGAAGTATGGATGTATGGTGAGATCAGTGCAAACCAGAGTGAATGATCATTCATGCAAACAGCAAGTGCAAGGTTCAGAAAATGGGAAAGCATGCATGTGTGTGAAGCGAGTCACTTTAACAGTGACTGTCCATGCAAAACAATGTCATGCATGCAACATCAGTATTGAAACGACATTTCTACAAGCTAACATACATCAAACAATAGCAAATGCTCACTAAAATTAAGCAAACAACACTCACATGAAGAGAAACACAAAAAGTGACAAAAATGCAACATAAGACATGAATAATGTACTTACCCCAAAACAGTTGAGTTGAATGTGTTGATGACTCCTGGATGCAATTGGGATGTCACAGTTGCAAGGTCGATGTGAGCAATGAGCTCTGCAGCATATGATTGATGAGTTTCGATAAAATTGAGGTTGTGACATGCATGCCACAAATCTCGGGAAAGTGACACTTGGCGGGAGGTTTTTAAAATGATCCTTGCATGTAACCACCAGATGCTAAAAATAGATCGTTGAATTAAGGGATTCCATTACATGCTACCTTGGGAGAAGAAGTCCATGCATACAAATCAATTTTGCTTGGTCCCAAAGGGAATTGGTCAACCTGAAGGTACATGCAACAACCTACCTGAATGATGGTGAAAATTTGCACATTTCTGTGAGGGATTTGGGCTTGCTACCCAAAGGGATTGCATAATTTTTGGGTTGAGTAGCTAAATGTTGTCCATAATTCCGCAATTTTTGGACTTAGTAGTCATGCTGGGACAAATTGCACAGTTTTTCCAATGAAGCTTGACAAGCAGAATTGCACATTTCTGGAGCCGAGCAGGATGCCAGTTAGGATTGCGCAATTTCTAGAGGGAAGGATGGTTCCTCTCCAGAATTGTGTAATTTATTGAGGGAGCTACTCATCTTGCAACTGGACCAAGTTCGGAGAAACAACCTGTGAGGGGGATGCAACAATCTATCATGCAGAGGCTGGCAATCTGCTAGAAAACCATTGAAGCTCGTGTACTTGACAGTGCAAGGCATGCTGCTAAGGATGGTTGGTAGGGAGTCTCCAAAACGAAGCTAAGGAGAAATTTTGGAGGGTGGTTGTAGCCGCTACAACACTTGGCGACACATTGGTAGAACTCCAGCTCTCTGAATAGACCTTGTTTGTGAAAAGAAAGTCTAACACCTCTGGAAGTATTGTTCAATTCTCTGTTCGTCTTGGTTTTCACACTTGCTTGATTGTAAGATGTAGCATCTGTCAAGCCCTTGGTTGGTCAACACACATTCAAAGCCAAGCTAACACAGTTGTTTCAATTAGGGATGAGGGGTATATTGGTGCACAAGCAATATAGTCATCAGAGTTTTCGTTTCATCTCTGGTGTTGCTTTGTTGTCACCAGTGTTGGATAGTACCCTGACAAAGTCACGCAGAAACATAAACATAGCTCCGCTGCCAACGAGCCTAGACAGTACCTCGATGGAGTTACTTGCATCACCTCTCTACGCAAGAAGCCTTTCTCTTCTTTCGCCTTATTCATTTATCACTTTTTTGAAAAATTTCACTTTTTCATTTTTTCATTTTTCATTTTCAGAATAGTGCATAGCACTTATTCATTTCATAGGTAGAAGAGGGATCCCGACTTATTGAGAAAAGAAGAGGTTGTTCCCTCATAGATGTAGTTTATGTATACCTTTGACGTGCTTGTCCAGTTTTTCCCCCTCACCTTACCCTACTTGATTGCACTAACAAGGATTAACCCAAAAACAACCGACTAGAGTAGGTGATATTAGTTAGCATGCAAGCATTGTGTTTCCACCAAGGTTCAATTCGAACAGTACGTATTTTCCATCGACATATCATGGAATGAAGGTAACAAGTTCTTACATAGGAGAGCGAACAACATATAACCAAATGTTGATAGTTGTACAAGTCCTCTTGTAATTTACCTAGCTTTTTTTCAAGAGTCATACATGCTTTCATGTGAAACTATCCTACGGGCACGAAGCAAGCAACAAACAGAAAACAGAGCAGAAGCAGAAGTAAATGTGAAAGAAATTTGGAAAGCAAATAAGAAAGGAGACAAACAAACATCCGAAGTAAGTAAGCAAACAAGAATGCAGGCAAACAACTCAAAATCAACCACTACTCCTGCTCCTAAGCTAATAGTGCATGGGCATGATCATGTGAAGTGATATTTCCAATGTAGCCGCTGGCGCATTGGTTAACCCATGTTGGTGAAAGCATGGCTCACGAGCCTCGTAGTTGCACAAACTAGCAAGAATGAAAGATATAACGATGAATACGAACACACTCTGAGCTTAAGTATGTCCATAGAATGGAAGTAAGTGAAAGCGCATGACATGCACTCTCTGGACTTGCCATGGTGTTGTGTTACACTGTGTGTAGATGTTGATTGTATGCATTCTATTGACTATGACATGCAATCAAATGTGAGAAATGTAGATCACTTACATTGCGCAAGTGTGCTTGCTGTGTAAGATTCCTCCAATGCATGAGTGATGGAATCGTGTGGTTTGAGTGGAGGAAGTGAAATCTAATTGTTTGGTTGATCTTCAATGAAAAGAAGAGAGTGATGAGGATCCTTATATGTTTTAACAATTTCCTAATTAGAAGTGAAACCAACCTTAGGACAGCGAGGGCCTGACATAACTGTCATGCGGAAAGAGTTATTTTTGCTGACAAAACTAACCTCCCTAGGAGTCTAAGACTCTCTAGTGACAAACAAGACAATTAAGAGCAATCCTTCTCTAAACATACATTATTCTATGAGAAACCAAGTGTTTTTCGATCCTACCTCAAGTCCAACGCTTGTTGTAGCAGTCTAGCCTCGTTGATCCAGATGAGCTCCTCCTTCACTTTGAAACCTGCATACACTAACAATCTAACGATTACATAACACCTGAATATTCC
>APFE031253766.1:0-35813 GCA_000404065.3 Pinus taeda | reverse complement strand
ACATCCATCTCAAATATATACCCCCACTCAGCTACCCATACCACCATTCCCAAAACCATACAATGGAGTAGCTCAACCCAATTGCAAAGCTGAGGCACAACATGTCCAAATGACTCCTCTTGAGCTCAATGATATTCACCAAAGCTCAGAAAGAGTGTTGCAAAATAGAGATTATGTTTACCACATTGAAGGACCAAAGGCAAAAGAAGATTCAAAAGAAAAGATCAAAGAACCATGGGCTACACTTGATGAAGAGAAGACATCAAAACCAGAGATCAAGAGAGTTCCCTCATGGTTACCATCAAATCTTCCATGTATTCAAGAGAAAACTTAGAAAAAAGAGGAAGATGTGAAGGTCATGATAGAAGAAGATATGGAGAATGATCCAGATCAGCAAAAGGACCAAGGATATCAGAGCTATATTGAGATATGGTTCCAGACGGTCACTAAGTTGCAGCAGTACTCTCTTCTTCAACTATGCTTGATCCCTTCAAAGTCAAATCATTTGGTCTCTGAAGTCCAGATAGTTGTCAAAGCATGCATTTCAAGCTTGCACATCATTTTGTCTCTAATCTCGATGTGCACATGGCTCCATTGGAAGTATTCTTCTACTTGAAAATGATTTTGTTTTTCAAGTAGGGTAGGGTAGAAAAAAAAAAGAAAAAAAAAGAGAAAAAAAAAAGAGAGAAAAAAAGAAAAAAAAGAAGTGAAAATAGGAGGAAAAATCTAAGGTGAAAACCTCCTTGGAGGTGCCTTAGATTAGCTCATTTATTGAAAACCTCCATGAGGCGGTCAATGGCTTTGAAAAGAAAAAAAGAGAAAAAAGAGAAAAAGAAAAAGAGAAGAAGATCCCTGGGTGAAAACCTCCATTGAAGGCGCCCAGGGCAGGCAAATAGGGTGAAAACCTCTATGAGGAACCCTAGTTTCTTTCAAGAAAAAAAAAGAAAAAAAAAAAGAGAAATCAGGACTAATCTCTGTAAAAAATTGCACGTTGCAGTGAATACTTTGCAGAAAAAAGGGGCACACAAAACGAGGACAGGGGTCCATACCAGGCTCAATGACACCCCCTCTATGGCCACTCACCTCTCCTAGGATTTGGTCACATTCAGGTTGAGATTGGGCCTTCTACAGGAAGTTCTAGGCCTTCTACAGGAAGCTACAGGCATTTCTACAAGAAGTTCTGTATTTCTACAAGAAACATCCTGTAGAACCTTTAGGCGAGCCAGATTCGATTTTGGAAGGGAATCTAAAGCTTGGAATCTATTGGTTAGGCCCGCAAGTATCCATGTTTCCATTCCTCACCCTTTTCCATCATTTTTTCCACCTCATTGTGCTTCTTTTATGAAAACTGTGTTTTCTACAAGAAGTTCTGTCTCTTCTACAGGAAGCTTACGAAAAAGCCAAATTGATCTCCGAAGAGGACCCGAAGGCTGGGAATATGTCCATGAGGCCTGCACACATCCATGTTTCCATCCCTCACCCTTTTCCATCATTTTTTTCCACCTCATTGTACTTCTTTTATGAAAACTGTGTTTTCTACAGGAAGTTCCTGTAGAAATTACAAGAAGCTAAAAATGGATTGCAAAAAGGTAGTTTGGCGAACATGATAGATTCCTCAAGGGTTCAGAAGTCCTCCTCAGTCTTCAAACTCCTCCTCCATCATATCCATGCCTGCATCACAACCCAAGCTCGATTTTTTTACCATGCAAAAACTTGTAGAATGCTTTGAAGAAAAAAACACATAGAATAGAATTTGTTTTTTCCATAACTTGAAAACCATCCATCCATTTACAGAACCATTTTACAGGGAGTTGTATAGGGATGATGACAACATGCCCGAGAAATTTTAGACAATTCTCGTGCACGGTTTCCAAGAAATCAGCCTCCATCACCTTCAACCATTTTTGCATTTTCTCCATATTCGTGCATCCGTTTCAAAACATATTTCATGGGGAGGTGCATATGGGTGATAGTAACCTACCCAAGCAGTTTCAGCAAATTCTGATGCACGTTTTTGAGAAATTGATCTCTGTAATCTTCAGTCATTTTCTATTTTTCTCTAAATCTGTGCATCCATTGATCACAATTTTGCTATGGGAGGTGCATAATGATGATAGGAACATGCTTAGCAAGTTTTCGACCGATCTGGTCTATCGTTCAGGAGAAATGGTAAAAACAAATTTTTGTCTTATGAAAATTCAACATCAGCAGCTTGAGGGTGCAGATTTGAATGTGGAAGCCAGCTCCTGCCATGTGGATCCGACCAGAGGATACCTACACAAGAAAAAAACCAGGAATCAGCAGCCAAGCCATCATGCAACCATAGAAACCAGTGCATGCAGCAAATGAAAGGCCACATCACCTCACAACAACCATTTGACTTCCAGGTACGTGACTAAAACTCGTTCCTATGATTGCATGAATGTAATTTGAAAACTACATGAGCAATGAGATGGTTGGGATTAAGAAAATTGGTGGCCAGTTAGCATCCCGTTCAATAGCACTCGGTGGGTGAATGAGACACGTGCACTCAGCCATCTCTGGAGGAAATCGGGAAATAGGTAATGATGACTATTTGACCTTCAATGTAATTGATGGAGTGATCACAGGTAGGGAACATGATGTTTTGTGATAGCACTGTCGTCTGCATGGGCCAGTGCACGTTTTTGCCACCTCACCACAAATCATGCAGCAATTAAAGAAGGCTTGGCTGAAACTCACAAATTGCTGTTCATTTGCACTTGCCACATCCTCAACTAAATTTTGCCCAAAATGATTAACTAGTCACCCTCCACCAGTTTCTCTACCTGTCTTCGAGATTCTGTTGCGTATCAAGCTTGCTCAGAGGCGCAGGAGCGCTCTACAGGCGTTTCTATAGGAAGTCTTCTACAAGAAACGCAGAAAACAACTCTGCAGAAGTAAAACCCAAGATTTTTGTCAAAATTCGAGCTTGAAATGAGGTAGGCTCAGGGAAATCTATCTGCATATGACTTATTTGAATGATTAAAAACACAGTAGTGGATTGAAAAAAGAGTGAAGTTTAAAAGTCTACATGCATATTTTCCCTGAGTTCTACACAGTTTTCTGTTTCCTTCTCTGCACTCAAAGTCTATCTCCTTCTTTCTCAAATTCTGTTGTAAAGAAAATACATGTAACCATAGAAACCAGCCTCTGTGAAAAAAGAAACGAATTTGCATATCTAACTACTCTCTGAAAAGAACCTGTGTTATTTATCCACTGTTCTGTCAAATATTTTTTTTATTTTTTTTTTCAAAAGCAGAGAGTCAAATTCGGGATAAAAGCAGTTTAAAACAAAGGGAAATATTGCAATGTGATGTTGTAAGGAGAAGAACATGGGAAATTCCTTATTTGGTTTTAGAAAAAGATGAAAATTCAGCTATCCCTCTGTTTTCAGTTCTACCTGCTTTCTCACCTGAGCACTTTGATGGAAAAAACACTCGACACCAATGGAGGACAAGCTAAAGGAATTAAGAGGAAAGTTGGCCATGATGAGACACAGTGAAAGCATTAAAAATAAAAAATAAAAAAATCCCAGCTACAAGAGGAAGATGCACTGCTGAAAAATTAGTTACAGCAACATGAAACTCAAGGGGCAGACATAGCATAGATTTTTGAAGAGCAGCAACTACGAGAAGGTCCCCTAGTAGGTCAGGAAATAGCAGAGGAGGAAGCCAAGGGTAAGGAAACCTAGGACAGACCATCATAGGAGAAGCAAGAAGAAAAGCAAGAAATAGGACAAGCTATTGAGGCCAAAGCTGTGGGTGGAGTAAAAACACAGACACCGAGGGAGAAGCGTTTGCAAACCCAGGCAGAGAGGACTGAAAAAGTCCAAACAAGTGAGGGCACACCCAAGGAAACCACAACACAAGTCAAAGAGAAGGCACCCCCAGCCAAGCAAGCCAAATCAGTAAAAACTGTTTCTATAAGAAGCTAGAAAACTGCTTCTACAGGAAGCCAGAAAATAGCCACTACAGGACTTTCTACAGGAAGTCTGGGGAAAGGGCAGAAGAAGGAGAAATCACCCGAGATTCTAGCCAGGGTGGTAGAAACTGTGCTAGCCACCCTAATCACATCTCCCAAGCAGAAGGAAAAGTGAAAGAGGGAGCCTCCCCTATATTTTAAGGCAAGAAGGAGTGTGAGGATTAACACTGGCAGACCCCAGCCTCCATCAAAAGAGCCAATCACAATTGTAGACACCCCTACCATACCAAAGGAGAAGTCCCCCTCCAAGGCATCCATCACTTATGGGCGGGGAAGCCCAAAGACATCCACCTGGAGGGAGAGAATGGAAAGGTTGGACACAAAAGCGTCTCTACAAGATGTTGAGACAGTTCTACAGGAAGTTGAGAATTCTCTAGGAAAAGGAGCATAGGCAGTGGGAAGAAGCAGCGAGAAAAGCAAGGTTTCATGACCGAGAAGAGGACATCACTTCAAAAGCTTGGCATCACAGGGAGGCCACCAGGGCCATCAAAGATGAGGAGATAGATTAGTTGCTCAAAGGATGAGCAACACTTTCAGTAGGGGGTGATGATGAGCCCCAAAAATGGATAATTATATGGGCTCATTCAACCTCCTAATTCGACATAATCCACCATTATCATTAGTTTATTGCATGTTTTTTATTATATTTATGCTAATAGAGTGAATTGGGTTAGTCATTATGCCAACAAGTCTAATGTGTGCTTTGTGTAGTCTTTTTGGTCAATTTGGGGACAAAATCAAAGGTTTAAATGAGCACTTGGAAGCCAAATTCGTGGAGAGGATCTTTAGGAAGGTGTCCCCTTCATTTATGGGCCCTTACCTCGAATTCTCCACCATCATCTCAGAGTTCAAGGGCCACCAAATCAATTATCACAAGGGCAGCCAAGCAAGTCAAGTAGCACTGCTGTTAACTGCAAGTTTTGGGCAGCCGAGTCCCTAAAGTTTAGGAGGACCGTTGGGGTCCTCAATTTGTATAAATAAGAAGGCTTAGGGCCTCATTTTGGTTAGCCAGTAGTTAGTCACTTTGTAGGCAGAAGTTAGCTATTTTGTAGTTTTATTTTAGTCTTTCTTTAGGCAATAGTTTAGCTCTGCATTTCAACACATTTTCAAGTTTTCCTTGTGGAGAGTTTTTGATGTAATTCTTCTTTTCTTGCTCAATAAAGATGAATCCAGCTTTGCGCCAGCTCTATATCTCTCTTCGGAGGCTGTAGATCATGGGGTTAGGCCCATATCAAGTGCCCAGTACCTCTTTTGTTTACCTTTATGTGTTTTTACTGCATTCTTAGAATAAAATCTGCTATTTAGATTTAAATCTTGTTTTATTATTTAGATTGCTTTTGATTATTAAAGTAGTTTTTCATGTTAAGATTTGTTTCATAAGTCAATAACAGGGAATATCTTCAGAAAAAAGCCATCAAGCACCTTAGATCTCACCTCTCCCTCAGTGGAATCATGAGCTGGGATCAAGGCCACCTTACTGCCACCAAAAACATTGTCTTTGCTTCACCATGCAATTAGTAGTGTTGGATTCTTAATTGTCGAACTTGATATCAGTTTTGATTGCATGCTTTAGTTTATGATTGCTTAGTTGCATAGGTATTTCACGTATTTCATTTCGAATAAACTTCTGTTCATTTACTTTTGCTATTAGGTCAGATTAGAGTGAAGTAACTAGGTCATAAGTTTTATAAGTGTTTGTTTGTTCAGTTTGTAAAACCACTTGCAGAGCACCTGTTATCCTTCCTTACCTGCCCATACTCCATCCAACCTACCTACTTCACCCTTCACTTAGAACCATTACCTTACATTTTCCTCATTCGCTTACTTTGCCATGATTCTCATCTTCTTGTGAAACATCGTTTCATCCCTCCTTGAACAAATCCAACCGTCCTTATCACTCCTCAGCTCCATTTCCCAAGTCCAGGACCTCATTACACCCTTATCTCACCTCTATACCTGCTCCTTCATCTTTTTCCCTCCACCAAGCCTCCAAAATCCCATTTCTGAACATCTAGTAGAAAATCACAGAACATCCTGTAGAAATTCCAGACATCCTGTACAACCCTTGCAGACTTCCTGTAGAAGCTCACGAAAGTGATTTCTTGAGATCTGATCACTGTGAAACTCTCAGGAAGGGTGCTAGGGACCCCTTAGGACCTCTTCTAACCTTCCCAACCTCCTGCAAGCATTTTCTCCTACCGATCCACCTCTGCACAGTCAAAAACAGTGAAAGCACATGCATGGTAGATCTGACAACTTAATAAAAAATACAAAAATATGTTTTTTTTTTAGATAGAAGTAGTTTAGACACACGTATTTTACCTTCCTAGAAGTAATGGCATCTCTTTGAGTAGCTTGCATCCTCTTTTTTGCATCAGTAGGGCTAGCTGGTAAAATTAGGGTTTGCTAGGGTTTGCATTTCCTTTCCGATCTTCGCTTCTTTCTGCAAGTAGATTAGCCTCCTTTGAGTTAGCTTTCATTCATCAATTAAAAAGCTTCTTCTAAGAGCTCATAGAAGTTGGCTTAAGCTCCTAGCGGACTTGTGCCAGCTGACCAAGTGACAACTACGGCAAGAGCTATTACTTGTGCATACAACACCGTTGCTTCCAAGTTTGTTACGAACTACTGGGTTGATAAAATTAAAGAAGGGAGTTCCAGGAGTTGCAGCATTATTGCTGCAATACTGGGGTCCACCAGTGCTCTATAGGTAATTAGCGAGTAAGGCATTAACATTGAGAAGTTGAGCCTAAAGCACAATGAGGCAGTGGAGCAGAACAAACAAATAATGCAAGTTGTGGAGGAAGCCTTCCAGATGGTCCCAAAGTTGGCCATTCAAGTAGAAGATTTGGTGGAGGTGCACATCTGTAAATTAGCTACAGGGGTGCGTGACGCAAGAGCAGAAATGGCCAGGGTTCAACTGGAGCTAAACCTATAGATTGCAGAACTACAGTTGAAGGCCCAACCTTCAACTTTGCCGGAGGTCAGAGAACAACGTACCACTGCAGTCACAACAACAATGGCCGCAATTAACAGTGCATTAACAAACTGCATGAAGCTATTCGAACAGTCATTTGAGGTCCTAACCACCCTGCAAGAGGATTCGAACATAAAGCACCTAGAGCCAGAGGTGTGCGAGCTACAACATAAATACAATGAGGTAAAAGAGACCACATCGACGGTTTCCCTTACATAAGGACTTGCAAGGATGTAGTAGGCAAAGGTGCTCAAGGAACAGGTGGATGTTGCTTGACATAAAGAGGCAGTCTTGAAAGTGAGTCTACAATAATGGATCAATGAGGCTTATACAATTACATCCTCCATTGAAGAAATCTCACGCAATTGCAAGTAACCTAGGAGAGGATTCTAGGTAGCAGTTCAACAACAGTGGTCACCGAACAATGCGTGGAGGAAGTTCAACAAGCAGCTGCTCAGTGTGCTACCAAACTTGCAGCGATCCAAACAAGGTTGGGAGGTCTTCGCGCTAAGATCTTTCACTTGCCAAGTGACTCGAGCACGTAGTTGTTAAAGAGTCATAGGATTACTCGCCCTTATTATGATAATGTAATGTCAGCTGTAGAAGATCTACCCATGGTCCATGGACCATGGGATTGTATAAATAGAGTGAATCTCTAAGTAGATGAGAATCATTTGAGACAACAACACAATGATGATGTATGTGAGATAGCTCTTAAGTGTATTTTGGGTCGTAGCATAGGTATAGGCTCTACACCTAAGTGCGTAAAGGCCTAGTAGTCCGCAGCTGAGTAAGCAGATCCCTGCAGCTGAGTGCGCAGGGTGAGTCGAGTCTATAATCACATGGAAGTATTAATAAAGATAAGTTTCTATCATTTCCATGTCTTTATTTCCCATTTATGCATCTATTATATTGGGTATGAATTTCACTTCTAATGCTTATATGGTGTGTGAATGTGTATAACTGTATTCGTTAAGTGAACACAAGTTAAACTATTTGTTTACGTGAATATAATTAAGAGATATCAATAAGATAAGTAAGATACTTAGTCTATTTTGGGAAAAAGCACAGTTCACTGCCCTAACAGCATGAAAGGACTTCAATCCCTGGTTAGGGCTGGCAAAAGCCGATTGTAACACTTCGCGAAGGTACTGAAGGGTGGAACAGAGTGCGAAGCAAGCTATGTGAAAGTAGGTATAGTTGGAATAAACACACATCACAACCATCTCAAGGGTGTGGAAACTTGGTTCCATCATCCCCCCATACTACTTCAGGTGAGACTTCAGTTCGCGCTCTGTGGGCTGATGCCGAAAGGGTCAGTAGTGTAGGGATTTGTTTGGCTAACTAACACTGAACCTGGGTTAGGCCCCCATAAGCCAACAAGTAACCATAAATTGCTCGGGAAAGTGCCATAATATCAAGTTATCCATCAGAGAATATGTATTGAATAGCCAATGATTTCCATTCCAATGGGTGGTGCTAATGTTGTACTAGGAGTCCAATGGCTACAATCCTTGGGTACAATAAGTTTTCATTTTCAACAATTTTTCATGAAATTTTCTTTGGAAGGAAAGGAAGTTGAATTAAGGGGTATCACAGGGAAACTAGGAAATATAATTATCTCTAAGGGAATGACAAAGCTTCTAAAGAAAGAACAACAAGGCATAATTACACAATTATATTCTCTAGAGGTTCCCAGATCGAAATCATCTATTTCTCTAGATCTCCAAAAAGCCTTGGACAAAATTCCAAGGTATTTGAGACTCCAAAAGGCCTCCCACCTATTCGTGATCATGATCATGCTATTAATTTGATTACAGGAAGTGTTCCTCCAAACATCAGGCCTTATAGATTTCCCTATGCCCAAAAGAGTGAAATTGAATGTGTTGTTGCAGAAATGCTAGAGGCTAGTATAATTCAACCTAGTCAAAGTTCTTTCTATGCTCTAGTATTATTGGTGCACAAGAAGGATGGGTCATGGCGCATGTGTCTAGATTATAGGGATCTCAACAAGCTCACTATTAAAGATAAATTTCCCATTACTGTCATTGATGAATTATTGGATGAATTGCATGGATCAATTTACTTCACCAAGTTGGATTTTCGTTCAGGATATCGTCAAATTTGAATGAATACTGAAGATATTCCAAAAACAACATTTAGAAATCATGAGGGTCATTGTGATTTTTTTATCATTTTATTTTGGCCTTACCAATGCACCTTCTACATTTCAAGGTTTCATGAATTCAATTTTCAAACCCTTCCCTACAAAATTTTTCTTAGTATTTTTTTATGATATACTAATCTATAACAAGTCTTGGAAGGATCATGTTCAACATGTTAACAGGGTGCTCAAACTCTTAGAGGAGAAAAGATTATATGCAAAAAGCTCCAAATGTTTCTTTGGAGTACAAGATGTGGAATATCTAGGTCATATTGTATCTCATGAAGGTCTGAAGGTAGACCCTAGCAAAATTAAAGACATAAAGAAATGGAAAATCCCCACATCCATAAAGCATCTGCGAGGATTTCTTAGGTTCACAGGGTATTATCGCAAATTTGTTAAGAATTATGGGCAAATAACAACACCTCTAACAACATTATTGAAGAAAGATGCATTTTTATGGACTCCAGAGGCAATGAAGACCTTTGAACATCTTAAAGAGGAAATGTGCCAAGCATTGGTCTTAGCTATGCCAGACTTCACAAAAACCTTTATTGTGGAATGTGATGCCTCAATAAATGGAATTGGTTTTGTTTTAATGCAAGAAGAAAGACCCGTTTCTCTTGCAAGTCATCCAATAAAAGGAAAGTATTCACAAAAAGCTATTTATGAGAAGGAAATGTTGGCAATACTACATGAAGTTACGAAATGGTGACCCTCCTAATGGGAAGAGACTTCAAGGTAAAAATGGATCATGATAGTCTTAAATAATTTTTAGAACAAAGATTATCTTCAAAAGAGCAACAAAAATGGGTCACAAAGATGTTGGGTTATGAATTTGAAATAATCCACAAGAAAGGGAAGCAAAATGTTACGGAAGATGCACTGTCAAGAAAGGATGAGCATGTAGAAGCATTGCTTTGCACCATTTATATTATCCAACTAGATTGGATAAATCAAGAAAGGGATGAATGGAAGAACGATGAAGAAGTTTGGGCACTCATTCAAAAGTTACAACAAGATCCCAGTACATCTGATACATTTAGCTGGAAAAATGATTCGTTATGGTACAAAGATCACTTATACCTATGTAAGAATTCCCAACTCAAAGAAAAGATTCTTATGGAAGTGCACACCTATCCCTTAGGAGGGCACTCAAGATTTTTAAGAACTTACCACATGGTTAAGAAGGATTTCTTTTTTTTGGGATGGCCTTAAATAGATATTCAAAAGTTTGTGGTAGAATGTTTGGTTTTACAACAAAATATAAAAGTTGAAATAATTAAGACCCCAGGTCTATTATGACCTTTATCCATTCCAAGCCAATTTTGGGAGGAGGTTTCAATGTATTTTGTCACAGGCTTACCCAAGACCTAAGGAAAGAGTGTCATCATGGTGGTAGTTGATAGACTTCGCAAGTATGCACACTTTTGTGCACTATCACATCCATTTAAAGGCAGTACAGTTTCTACTGCACTTATGGAAACAATTCAAAAGCTACATGGAAACCCAAAGATTATTGTAAGTGACTGAGATCTCATTTTCACGAGAAATTTTTGGACAAAATTTTTTTCTTGCCTTGGTACTCAGTTAGCTCATAGCTCATCTTAACATCCTCAATCTGATGGAAAAACTAAGATAGTAAACAAATGTTTGGAGGGATATCTTCATTGCTTTGTATCTAATAAATAAACACAATGGGTCAAATGGTTGCCTCTGGCTGAATGATGGTCTAACACTTCCTTCCATACTACAGCAAAAATGACCCCATTTACGGCACTTTATGGATATCACCCATCATCCATCACATCATATTTAAGAGAAAATTCTAAGGTTCAAGAAGTGGAAGATCACATCAATCATCAACAACAAACTCTCCAACTCTCAAAGGATAGCCTCACTTTGGTGCAGAATAGAATGAAACAATAGGAAAATCAACATCACAGCGAAAGAAGTTTTGTTGTAGGTGACTAGGTATTCCTATGACTACAACCATATAAAAACTGTCCCTCAAGCAAGCTAAGAAGGATAATAAATTATCACCAAACTATTATGGTTCATACAATGTATTGCAAAAGATTAGTACTATGGCATACAGATTGGAGCTTCCTGCAGCATCCCGAGTGCACCCAGTTTTTCATGTTTCATGCTTAAATAAGGTTATAGGTGACAAACTCCCAATTCAAACAATACTTCCAGAAATTGATGAGGAAATAAAAATCACATTGGAACCTGAAGCAGTCACAGAAACAAGAGCTCGATAGCTATGAAATCGATCAATTTCTGAGTATCTTATCAAGTGGAAGAACTTACTCGCTGAAGATTCCACATGGGAGGGTGAGAATTTTATACAGAATCATCCATAACTACTCATGCATTGAGGACAACACTTTTTTGAAGGAGAGGGGCATGTTAGGTCCCTATAATACTAGTGATTCCACCATTACTATTGTCATTTTAGCCCTTATTGTTATTGTTATGCTATTATTATCCCCATATTTTTATTATTGTGCCCCATAGAAGCCCACTATTGTTATTGTCGTGCCGTTATATTAGTATTATTATGTCAATTTGGATTTTATTGTGACCTCTTAGACTCCTATATATAGAAAGGAGGTTTTTTCATTTGTATCATCCAAGAATTGTTAATTTGTGTAATGTAAAGGAGGTTTCTACCTTGAAGAGGCTGATTTTGAAGGCGTTGATCTATCCTTTCTTCTATTTTGTGAACCGGTTGCATAACATATAGAGTCTCCCTGATGTAACTTATTTGTAATTTGATCATAAGAAAAATAACTTTGTTGAACTAGAAGGCATGCAAAGTAAACTAAAGGATTTCAAAATAATTTTTCCAACAAAATCAAACCTTCAGTTAACCAGTGAGGACTTGTAAAAATAGAGCATCGATTAGAAAATACTAAAACAAAACTAAAACTAAAATGATAATGAAAAATAATAGAAGATGAAAATAAACATATGAAATTTACCTTGAAGAATCTCATTATGATTTACCTTAAAGATCTGGATTTCCTCCAAATTCCATGCTTTAAAGAAACAAATGTTTCTTATAATTAAAAATAAAGAGCACGAAAAATATGAGTCTTTAACAAATTTCACATATGCCTATGATCATCAATTTATTGAACCTAAACTAAGTTGGTCTTTAGGCCTATCAAAAATACCTATCGGAAAAAAATGGTTTAATGTTCAAGATATCAACAATGAATAAGAATCAACAGAAATTTTAATTTTTCTGCTTTAAGTAATGATTGAAAACAATGAAAATCTGGGAAAATTCACTTCGCTTTGTGTTACAGTTGTGAATATCCTTCTTTGAAAATTCTAATTTGAATTATGTTCCTCATATGATACAAGAGAGAATGAAAAGGTTGTTAATTACGTTTCTTTGCATCAACACGGATAAAGAGAAGTTATGTGAGCACTAGCTCAGATCATGTATTCAAATTTTGGTCTCACCTTTTAATTATGTCACCCAATTTTCCTATTGAAAATATGCTCATTTGTATACCAACGTGCTTGCGTCACCTAACTTGCATTACATTTCACCTTGGCTAAAACCAAAAGGGACTCCATCAAAAATATCCAAGATTATTCTTTTCAGGATGATGTGGGGAGTAGAGATCGCTACATACATGTCACTTCTGGTCATGGAGTCCAAGATGAGTAGTTAACCTACTGCTACACTAGACTATACTACCATTTCAGGTCAAAACAGGGTCAAAACATGCAACTACAAGTTTGCTATAATAAACTGCTATAAGATGTCCTGAACTGCTACAAGATGTCTTGTACTGCTACAAGAAGTTGGCTAAGAGGTTTTGAAGGACAATAATTGTTATATGACGTGTTGGAAAGGTGTATGAAAATTGTGTAACGTGTAGGGGAGGTGAACATCACCCAATTCCAAGGCCAACACTTCAAGAAGGCTAGATCTGCCCAAGACAGCTCACTCACGGTGACTAGAAATTAGAGGTTCGGAGTATGGGCTAGTATGCTTCAACAGAAGGTAGATAATACCTAGGTGGAGTTGGTTGGAGGTTTCCCTTCCTACATATCAACAATCCATGCAATAAAACCTATTTCTCTTTTCATTTACAAATTATTTCATGTCAACATGGAAAATATGAGTTGAACATGGAAAATTTGACGTAATTATTGTTAGAGACTATATCTATAGAATGTACTACCTTCTAGGATACAAAAATCTTAAAAATCAAACTAACAACTACG
Source organism: Pinus taeda (assembly GCA_000404065.3). Classification (NCBI taxonomy): domain Eukaryota; kingdom Viridiplantae; phylum Streptophyta; class Pinopsida; order Pinales; family Pinaceae; genus Pinus; species Pinus taeda. The sequence goes on along the minus strand of APFE031253766.1, from coordinate 22,422 downwards.
AATATTCCAAGGAATCATGAATAGTTATCTAGCTAAAAGTGAAACTTAACTTAAGCAATGAACAAAAGACAAACTCTGTTTTTGGGCTGTGAAAGTGGGGTCCCTTAATCATGATTCCATAAGGGAGATGGGATAGGGGTCACTATCACAATATTTTCTGGTATATTTTCCTTCACTAGAATTCAACACTGATCTACTCTTTAAGCTAATGAAATGATGGATAAGAAATAACTTAATGAAATTTCTAAGATAAATAGAAACTGAAATAAACTTCAACAGTAAATCAACATGCTAAGCAAAGATTACAAATACAAAGGAGAGGAACTTTTGTTGCTAGGGTTGGGCCCTAACCCAAGAGCTTCATCCCTCTAATTCAACTCAGTGCTAGATCAAACCATAATTTCTCATTATCATAAAAATGTCAAATACATCATAACGATAATAGTCAAATGTGCTTTAGCTTAATGGCCTCTTAGTTACAATAAAACTTTGAATCCTAATGAGTTCCTTAGCTTGCTTATTTATAAGAAACTGGAGCTACCAACAGTTCCCTAGAAAATAGGGATACTTGGATCCCTAACTTGAGAATTACTATTCCTTGACTGGCACTAGCTTGGTTGCCAATGACCTTGCCTTGCTTGGCTGCTAGGGGCACTAAGCTAATGAGATAGAGTGGGAGAATCTTCAAATGATTTGAGGACTTAGGGAGGGAGAACAATTCCTATAATATCTCTTGCTTGTCTACTCCAAGTCCCTACACTCAAGTCAACTCAAAACTTCTCCAATTTTCTGCATTTAACACACATTAGGCCATAGGACATAGTACCTCACTTTTACTCTTATCACTAAGAAAAATATAATAAAATATGTAAATAAATGTGAAAAAAGACAATTTAATAAGCTGGTGAGTGGAATTGTCACCCATATATTTTACCTATTGATGAGCCTCATCAACATCTCTAGGCCCAACCTCAATAATGGGGAGGGCACTTCATTGAATGTTGCAAGATGATGATGAGTACATGATGTGTTGTTTGTGAAATACAAGGATGAAATTCCTTAAATAGAGTTGCATGTCTCTCCATGAGACATTCTTCTATAAGAACTCTCACTCATATAAGCTCATCTTCAGCATGAAAATTTATCAAGAATGTCACATAAAGTGGCATACAAGGATCCTCTCACAACGTGGCATACATGGATCTGAACATGAAATCATCATCTCAGTAAAAATAAAAAGAAGACATGGCAATAGTGCATCTTATATCTCCACTTATAGGGATGGCCTAAAAATGCACACCTCTAATGAAGAAATGAACTTTACTGTTAAATTCTTAGTGAAAAGCTGTGAAATTTGACTATAAACTTGAACCCTTTCTGACTCAATCAAATTTTGGCTCTTCGAGAATCTCAAAGATTCACCAAAGATTTGTTTTTGTAGGCTGACTAAAATTTTGTTGCTTAGATGAAGAAATTGATCTCACCATCTTGTTCCTTGCGAAAAGCTGAGAAAATTGAGTATAAAGTCATCATTGTTCTGAAACTATCATTTTCGGGCCTCTAGAGGAATCTTAAAGATTCCTCAAGATTCTACAAAGATTCTTTTCTATAGGTTGACTGAAATTTTCCAGCTCAAATGAGCAAAATGATTACACCATCAAACTCCCTGCGAAAAATTAAGAAAAATGAGTATAAATTCAGCATACTTTTGCCACCTTCAAAAATTGGCCTCGAGGGAATCTTTTAAATTCCATGCAGATTCATTTGTCATTGTTGCACACTCATGATTCCACCCTCAAGATTCTATCTCTATAAAATCCACTACTCCGATTAGAGAACTATTTGCACCATCAAACTCCTGGTGAAGTTATGAGTAATTTGAGTATAGAGTTGGCATACTTTTGACACTATAATAATTCATCCTTCAAGGGAATCTAAATATTTCTCCATAGCATCAAACAATATTCTCCTCGAAATCCATGCTAGCATGGTTCCACTGTGTGTTGGATTCCAACGCTCGACCTCCTCTTTCACTGAGCAATTAAAATGAAACTAGGTTTATTAAAAGAAAAAATCGGCGTGAATTTCAAAGCCAGTTAGCTATGTTGTAGTTGCCAAAGTTCAATTGAAAAAATGTTGTTGGGGGTGAGTCAAATTCCAACCCTGCAGCCCACATAGTCAATTCTTACACACCATCCTCTACAAAACATGTTTCTACAACATTGAAGAGTGTTTGGTCATGAAATCACCAAAGGTAAGAATGTGGTATCTATTGTCTGTCAAATACACACTGCTGATAGCAATGGCTAGATAATGTTTGATCTTTTCTGTTTACCCTATTTCAGAATGGACAAATCAGTCTTGGGGATATCATCTACTGGTACATAACAGGTGTGATATTTCTACCCAAATTGTCTTCTTGATTTCATATATTTGTCCTCTAAACACCACACTCTTGAAATGAAAAATCATATTGAAGTTGCCATACATGTATGGCATCAAAAACTCCTTGGGAAGTAATTAGATAGTGGAAAGGAAAATAGACCAAATATGAAATCTTCCTGGGTTATTTTCAGATATTTCATGGGGGATGCAAAGAAGATGGAACTCATTGCAAATAGAGTTGAGAGCCTTCTATTAAGCCTAAATTAAAGATTTCTTGGATTTTCGCAAACTATCCTTAATATGAGAAAGATCCACTATAATATGGTACATCCTCCCAACATGACTTTGCCCTGACAGTATAAATTTAATTCAAGTGGAAGTGTTTACACACTTCATGTGGTTGTATTTCACTTGGATTATAAACTATCAGGGAAAGATATTTCCATTTAATTATGCCAAAATTGAACAAGATTTTGCACTTTATTTATTTATTTTTACTGTCACATGCATCTTGCGGTGGAAATGGATGTAGCAAATTGAAATGTTTAGTATTTTATGTTTTAATGTGTTGTGTGCATTTTGTTGACATTCAGGTGTTTACTACGAAGTTTCAATTTTTAGTAGTTGATTATCTATTGTGATTTATGCATCCTCTTGAAATGCTTATGGAAGGTTGATTGAACATGTTACTATGGTGTGGTTTGTTTTCAAGATGTTGATCAATCCATTCTAGAAATCTACTCAAGGGTACTGGAGAATTTGGATATCAACATTATTGCTTACATTGATGATTTACTATGTGGATGAGTTGAAAAAACATTCTAATCTCCATCAATATTCACTCATTCCTCCCCATCAAGAAAACGTACCTATGGTGGAGTGGGGTTGTTGGAAGAAACCTCATCTTTTGGAGGAATGATCTTCGTTCTTGTTTATTGCACTATGGCCATTTTAGGTATAAGAACCCATGTGTATTTGGTAGTTGTGATCATATAATATGATTATATGTATTTATTTTGGAGGCTAAGTTGAACCAGGTCAATCATCAATGTGTGTGTATGTAGGGGGTCACGTCAACCCAATAGTCGCGTTTGCATTGTTTCTTGCACAGAAGGTATCTCTTCCTCGCATTGTATTGTACATTGTATCTCAATTCCTGGGTGAACTATGTGGAACTTCTCCTATGAGGGCATTTAGGGGAACTTCTATGCCTCCAATGGAGGAGGATCGAACTCTGTATCTCTTGGTTATTCCAAGGAAATTGCACTTTTTGTTGAGATTGTTGGCACATTTGTGTTGGTTTACACTATCCCCTCTACAACAGACCCCAAGCGCAAATCCCACCACTCTAACATCCCTATACATAACACAAATCATACTCCCCATCAAGTGACTCAGGTGTAGAGGGGTTGTTACCAAGAGAGTTACTCCCCATTTTTAGTTCCTCTGTCCTCAAATATCCCATATACTACAACCTTCACAAAAGAAAATTTCTCTCCAATGTCACTAATAAGTCCTGGCAAGGCAGCCTAATTCCCTTTTGTTAGTAGCAGAGGAAATCCTTAGAAATTTTCTCCTATAAAGGTTTTGAATTCATAGAGGAGTGGGTTCTAGTTTATGATTCTTCTATGCTAGATAAATTTCCCTTTATTCTGACAAATATGACTTCCCTTCTACAACCACACATGAACTTATCCTTTATGTATATATTTTTCATCCTTGCACCTGTTGCAATGAGAAAGGCACATAAGTGTAGCTTGTTGGGAAGTATTCTTGTAGAGGGAAATGTATATTTCTATCAAGAAATAAATGGTTTGATTTAAGATAATTCATGAGCCCCATGGTGGAATTTTTTTAAATATGTTTGTTTCCATTTTCCCTATTCCTCGGTCTTTATCTAGTTGGTTTCAAAATTTCTAAATGCAAGGTCTTAGTCAGAGGAATATGAAAGTTGAAAACTCATTTTTGGTCACTTCTTTCACTTGAAAATGTTGCATTACTCTAGACAATAGAGGAAAGTGCTATTTTCCTCAGCTTGAAGATTTTTCATTAGTGATTTTGGTACATATATAGCTATAGATTCCTACAAATGGGGTTCTATTTTAAAGAACAAATGTATGAAGCAAATGAGAGACATGCATGGATTTATTGTAGTAAAAGTTGAAAGTACTAGAGGTCAAAACTTTTTTTGACTTGTAGAGCTTCTTATCATTTCAACCAATAGGAATAGCAGATGATTTTTTATGAATTAGAAACAAGCTTGTTATCAATCTTGTAATTTATTATTCTTTCATCATTCTTTCAGTTAGGTAATAATACCCTTTGTTGGGACAGGGTCCCCTAGGGTCATTTTTGGGGTTAAATGCCCAAGTTTTGAGGCAGAAAGCCCAACTTTGTTTTATAAAAAGTGTAAAGTATCCACATTTTGTGGTCGTAGAGCATGAAGATGTAAAGTGTCATAAAATGTTTCCACCCTTCATTTATGTATGTCATGTCGTATTTAGGAGATCTACCCATTGTCCGTGGACCATGGGATTGTCTAAAAAGGAGAGTCTTAGAAGAGTCTAAGGTAGTTCAGTTCTTGGTTTGTTTTGAGTCATTGATGAATGTAATGGGTATGTGAGAGCTAAGAGCGAAGAGTCTTACCGTAGGATAGAGGCTCTGCAGTTGTGTGCTTAGAGGCCTAGGGTAGAAGTTCACAGCTAAGTGCATAGACCCCTGCAGCTATGTGCGCAAGGTAGTTAGAGTTTGTAAAGAAGATCTGAAGCATCAATAAAGAAGATTATTCTAGAATTATCTATGTATGATTTGTTTTAATTTTGTTATAAATGCATGTGATTATGTTATGATGAATACTAGGTTTATGTTTTATTGATATGTGAATTCATATGTTTTTCTTTGTTATATGAACACAAGTAAGAATATCTATCTATGCGAAGATCATCTTAATGCATGTTGAAGATATCAGATACTTAAGCTGATCTGGGTAAATATAGAATTAAGATTAACTACAGAGGCACGTAAGTGTCTGATTCACCTATCTAGGGTATACGAAGGATAGTCGTAGACCTTCGCAGAGGTCTAGAGGACGTTTAAGAGAAGTATATCGATAAGCCCTAAAAGGCTTATCGACCTGTGCAAAGGAAGGTTTAGGGTATAAAACGACATCACTACCATCTCTGGGTGTAGAAACTTGATTCCTGCATCCCACCATACTACTTCAGGTGAGACTTCAGTCTGCGCTCCACAAATTGATGTCAAAAGGGATAGTAGTGTAGGGATTTGCTTGTCTAATTAATGTTGAACCTGGGTCAGGGCCCATAAAGCCAACAAATGGTTCTGCTGTTGGGATCGGGATTTTCATAAGGATATGTGTGATTTCACATCATTGGAATCCAACTAAGAAGGAGATCAAAGTCTGGATGGATATAAAGATCCACAAATTCATGGCACAGGAGAGCAAGAGTCCACGATTGATGAAAGAACAGTGCTTGGATAGATATATGTACACAGAGATACACAAAATCTTCTTCTATTCCTTCTTGGTCAAATTATACAAGTGGATCGCGAAATTGGCAGAGGGCCAAGGAAGGTGGAGGCTTGACAGTCCAATAGTATGGACCCCAGATTTAGTGCGGAGATTAGAAGCCTCTGAAGATAAGATCACATGCGCTATCAATCATTGGCTCGATCATATCATAGGACGGTTTGTGACAGAGTTCGTAGTTGATACTTCAGTTAGTTACAAAGAGGAAGAGTGACACTTCTTCAAGGGACCACGAGGTAAGTATTTAAGTTCTTTAAATACTTGGATTAAGATGCTCTTGTGTGAAAAGTGGGTTGTGTAGTTACCTTGACGTCTCAAGCTACGCGAAGTGGAAACAATTTTATGAATAGAGGGAAAATAGGCCCTGAATATAGCCGCTGATTGGACATCCTCTGGGTGATAATGATGAAGCAGCACAAGCTTCTTCATAGAGCATTGTTTAGTTGATAAGTCAAGGGTTCCAATGAATACCCCATCCACCCACCCCACCTCCATCTTCATCTTCGTTACATACAACTTCACCCACACCACTGTCGCCCTCGCCACCATTCAATATGGTGAATTCAGTGAAGTTGCCCATGTTCAAGGGGTCCGGAACTGAGGACTGAGACCAATTTTGGTTGGTCACAAAGGCTGTATGGGAAGCTCAGGGCATTATAGGTGACCAAATAAAGAAAGCAACATTGGTTACTGCTTTGCAGGAACACACGCTAACATGGTATATTAAGTATTGCACTGATAACCTGATGGCTTCATTTGTAGATATTCATACTGCGCTGACTAAGGAATTAAATAGGCCCGAGTTTGAAGCATAATCGATTGTGGGATTCAAGGAGATGATGATGAAGCCCGGCAAGAAACCCTGGGACTCGCATCAGAGATTGAAATAAATGATGTGCAAAGCCAACATGAATCTCACGGATGGACAACACCACGAATGGTTCGCAGCTTCACTCCTGCCTCATCTAAGGGTTTCTTTGTCACAACAAGATATTGGGACCCAAGCAAAAGCCCTATAGATTGCAATGAGATTACATGAGACACTACTGAAAGATGCTAATTTAGTGATTCAGTAAATTCATGCATAGTTGTTGAACATGTGCCTAGAATTTTAGAGTCTGAAGAAGGATAGAGCAGTTCGGCCAGAGGTGCATGAAGAAGTTTAGTGCCTGAAGTGAAAAATTCAGAGGCATGATAAAGATCAATGCCCAGTCTTCACAAATTATGTTACAACAGAGGGGTTGATGCCTCTGAGGCTGGAAGCTCAAGCAGGGCCAAGTATAGGACTCGCACTATGGTGTTCTATCTGTCAGGTTGTTGGAAAACATGCGAGAGACAATTTCAATTTTCTCCAAAGATTTGTACAAACACCGCAACAACTCTTCTGCAACTTCTGCTAATCGGTGGGTCATGATGAGCGTAATTTGTCATAGTTATGAAGTAATGATGGAAAAAACTATTAGAAAAGTATAAATTACAAAGCAATAGAACACATAGAGTATTGCATAAATATAAACACAGAAAATGCATAAAACCAGAGAGACATAGATATATGTGGTTCACCCAGTTTGGGCTATGTCCACCCTGAACAGCCAGTCCTTCCTTTCTATTATCTAGCAAAATGAAGAGACACAACCTACAGTAGATCCGTTGCAATGTCCTATGTTTTTTCTCACAGTCTCACCTATTTGTTTCTCGCTTGGAGAATACACATCTATTACCTAGCCTCAATAAAATGCCCTCATACAAAGAGAGGGGTTGCCTTATAGGCCAAAAATACCTAAACTAAACATAAGTTCTATCATCAGATCATCCGCCTAATGAACAACTAGGTTGACTAGAAATTACTATACTTTTACAAGGCAATTTTACATCTGTTTTTAGCTTTGGGGACGCTGCCCCCGAAACCCCCACCAAGGGACCGCTGGCCCTCAAACCCCCCAGTTGAGGGGCATCGGCCCGCCTAAACCCCCGCGGGGGGGACACCCCCCCACGTGGAGGGGTGTACAAACCTCCTGGGGTATACATCTGGCTGAAACAAAGACCTCTAAATAATCATGCTCCACACCCAACAAGAACACCCACATATAGGGTGCAAGCAGAAACGCGGCCTCTGGACCAAGGCACAGGGGGAGCGTGAGGTGAATATTAGGGGCATGGGTGATTCTGAGTTGGAGGAGGAACTGGTAGGGGCTGGGGGCGGGTTACTTTTTACAATTGTGGGGTACCAGGACACTACACGTGATAATGAATGAACCCGACACGTCTGGCATGTCGATATTGTACTCAGTTTGACCATGCGACATACGATTTCCCTGTATAGTTAGCTAAGATACACAAAAAGGTAGTGTAGCCTCAATAGCCAACTCAGAACCTATAGATGATGAGGGTTGAGCCTTGTGAAGAGGATCCTAAGGTAAATATTGTGTTGTGGAGTGGAAAGACGATTGGTGAAGATAAGGGGAAGCAGCCTGAAGAAAGTGAATGGATTCACAAGGCTCTAGAAAAGGAGATCAGGTTTGATCTAGAGTGCATAAGGGAAGCATTTATTGAATCAAAGAAAATCTTCATTGAGCCTCTACCTCGGGAAGTCAGGATAAGCTAGCCAAGGAGATGGACCCATCTATGCTTCCTACTTTCTTGGAGACCTGTATGAAGCTTTTGCATGATATCAAGGCTATGAAAGGACTACACAAGTTGATAAATAAGTTTTTTGGAAAATAAAATTCTCTTGATGGACCATGCATAGTCAGGAAGATTGGTAAGTATAAGGCTAAAATGGGGTGTGAGATGAGGCCCATTGCGCAGATAGGAGAATATGAGATTGATCAATTTATTCTTGATCTAGGGTCAGACGCGAATGTTTTGCCTAAATAGACATGGGAGAGGATGGGGAGACTTATGCTGCAGTGGTCTCTGATTCAGTTAAGAATGGAAAATCAACAGAAAATCATCCCCATGGGAAGATTGGAGGGAGTGACAGTTGATATTAAGGGCGTGAGTGCATTGGTTGATTTTGAAGTGATAGATATTGTGGATGACGAGAATCCCTATCCTGTGCTCCTTAGGATCTATTGGGCTACTGACATGAATGAGGTAACCAATTTGAAGAAGAGGAAGATGATATTTGAGAAGAAATCTCTCTGCATAGTAGTTCCTGTGGACCCTGGAGAAGGACTGCGCTATACTGAACAGGTCCGCGATTATGAAAGAGATAATGATTTGGAATAGATTTATAAGATAAAAGCATGAGATCAGGATTGGGTGAATCCAATAGTAGATGGATGAATTTCCTGGGACCGTGAATGTTCCTACACATTAGATTCAAATGAGGAGTTGGAGCACTGGCAGAACCGACTGCATGAAGTATCTACATTGTGTTATAATATGATCAAGTCGTTGCGCTGTGTGTCATTGGAGGTAAGAAGTCTTCCTTATTATGATGGTTTAACTGATGTCAATAAAGTTTTGGATGCATTTGAAAGGGAAATGCCAGAGAGGCATTAATTCCAGGCCTTGGATCGGGTGTTGCATGCTATGCTTGTGAGATGGTGGGGTACGCACAAAGATAGTTTTGATGATTGGTGTGTTTATAGAAAGATGATGAGATTACGGTTTGGTCACCCACAAGTTCGACCAATAGAGAAATTTGATGGAAGGGATGATCCACACGATGACTAACCAAATGGACTAAGGTTTATGGAGTAGAGCCTTAGCCTGAATGGGTGCATCTGTTTTGTCATACTTTGGATGTAATACCGATGATCTGGTACTTGGAAACAAAGCTTCGTCATGGCACTGAAGAATGGGACATTTTGTAACAGGGATTCTTGATGACATTTAGCTTTGACGATGGAGTTGAATGTATTGATGAGCCATTGCAGGGAGTAAAGGTAGCGATCTTCAGAATAACACAGGATCCGTTGGACTTAATTCAACCAGATTGGACCACCCAGCTGCACCACACGCTGGAGTGATTCAATGTAACTGCTAAAGAAGAGGACAAGGATCTAATGAACATTAATATCCTAGAGACTGGAGGTCACCGTGAAGTTGAAGGACCACAAATTGCAAATTCATATATCACCGTTCCACTAAAAACAAGATAAGTGAACATTGTAACAGAGGCGAAGCTAAAATTTGCAAAGATTGGGAACTACTAGGATGACGCAACAGCAGATAAGGTCGTTGAATTTCTCCGCGAATATCAAGATTTGTTCCCTACAAAGTTTTCAGATTTGAAAGGGATAATAGGAGAGCTGGGAGTTATGAAAATTACAATGAAACTGAACATGAAGATGATCAAGAAAAGGCCTAACCACCTCAACCCCAAGTATAAAGAAAAGGTTCGCTTAGAGTTGGATAAAATCCTTGTGCATGTATGATTGAGCTGGTTGAAGAGTCTGATTGGGTGAGCCTAATAGTAGTTTAGGAAAAGAATTCGAAGGATGAAATAAGGATAGGCATATATCTCAGGAAGTTGAATGAAACCTTGTACATGATCCCTTTCCAACTCCATTCACCAATGAAGTGCTAGATAATGTAGGAGGACAAGAAGCATATTTGTTCACAGATGGATTCTTAGGGTACCATTAGATCAAGATCATGTCGGAGGTTAAAAGCAAGATGACCTTCACCACTAAGTGAGGGTGCTTTTAGTATACTTTAATGCCTTTTGGACTAAAGAACGCACCAGCAATACTTTTGTGCATAGTCATTGCAGCGTTTAAGGACTTCATTCACAAGTTTTTGGAGGTATACTTTGACAATTGGATAGTGTTTGTGCTGGTGAAACACCATGTCACTAACCTATGATTGATGTTGGATACATGTTGGAGGTATCAAATCATGCTCAATTTGAAAAAATGTTTGTTAGATGTTTGTTTCGGAATCTTTCTAGGCCATGTGGTGTGCAGACAAGGATTAGTGGTCGACCCAGCTAATATAGAAGTTATAATTAATTTAGAGGCACCAAGAAATTTGAAACGACTGTGCATAATGTTGGGGCATATGGGATATTATATAAAGTTCATTAAGAGTTATGCTCATATTACCGCTCTAATGGAGAAGCTGCTAAAGAAGGATGCTACATTATGTTGGAATGAAGAGTGTTAGAAAATCTTAGATGTGTTAAAGGAAAACATGGTCACTGCGCCAATCCTAGTCTTCCTAGATTGGACGAAGGAATTTCATGTGCATGTGGGTGTGTCATGTATTGCACTCAGGGCAGTACTGACACATGCCGGTGAGGGAGAGTTGGATCACCCTATAGCGTTTGCGAGTAGGAAATTTTCTAAATCTTAGAAGAACTATTCAACAACAGAGCGTGACGGTTTGGCTATGCTCTACATACTCCAGAATTTCATACATTACCTATTAGGTGGACACTTCAAGATGTATACAAACCATTCAACATTGAAGTACCTGGTTAGCAAGCCTATGTTGGGGGGGAAGATATGAATATGGTTGTTGTTTTTGGAATATGATTTTGAATTCATTGTGAAGCCAGGACGATTGAATATAGGGCAAGATAATCTATCACGCATTGAAACAAGAGAGGAGCCTACTAATTTGGAGGAGAGAATGCTTGATGCACAACTCTTTGCAGTGCATGTTTTGAACAATCACTTTGCAGATATCATACACTTCCTGACAATAGGAATGGCTCCAAAGTGGTATACTAGTCAGCAAAAGGATTTTGTGGTGCATGCGACAAAATTTCTTGTCATTGCAGGGAATTTATATAAAATGGGCTCGAATGAAATATTGCAATGTTATGTGCCTAAATTTGAATGAAACAACATCCTCGCTGAAGCTCATGGGGGAGATACAGGAGGACATTATGTAGGAAAAGCAACAACGCAAAAGATTTTACACGATGGGTTGTGGTTGTCGATGTCGCACAAGGATTCAAAAGCTTACTGTAAGAGATGTGACGCATGTCAAAGGACTGGTAGGCCATCATAGAGGGATGAGCTGCCTCTAAATCCACAACTATCATTACAACCATTTGAGAAGTGGGCGATTGATTTTTAGGACCAATTCAACCTTCGGGAAAAAAATAGGTGCACAATACATCATCACCGCGACTAAGTATTTGACCAGATGGGGGGACGCACAGCCTGTGAAGGACTATACATGGGAAACAACAACAAAGTTCATCTCTAGCTATGTGCTAACTAGGTTTGGTTGCCTGAATATTTTGATGAGTGGTCATGGTATGCATTTCCTTAATGAGACGGTTGGCGTGCTAATGGAGGAATTCCAAGTTTATCACCAAAAGAATATGTTGTATCACCTGCAGGATAATGGGATGGTTGAAGCATTTAATGAGATATTGGAGAACGTGCTAATGAAGGTTTACAATGCACAAAGAAATGATTGGGATGTATGCGTACCCATAATGCTATGGGCTTACAGGACAACTTGCAAAAAGATGACTAGACAAATGCCTTTCAAGCTGATTTATGGCATAGAGGTTGTGATGTCACTGGAGTACATTGTACCTAGTCTGCACATAGCTGCATTCACAGGAATGGCGGATCATGGAGCCCTGGAAGAGAGGATCGTGCAACTGACAGAGCTAGAAGAGGATAGACTTTTGGATGTATTCCACTGGCAAGTTCAAAAGGAGTGTGAAAAGGCATGGCATGATCGGAACATCAAATTACGCACCTTCAAGATAAATGATTTAGTGTTATTATATGGAAACAAGTTTGATCAATTTCCAAGAAAATTTCGGATGCATTGGATGGGGCCCTATGTCATCAAGGAGATTACCGATGGTGGAGCAGTCCAGCTGGTGAAATTGAATGGAGATCCATTTCCAAGAAAGGTAAATGGTAGCTGATTGAAGCCATACACTGGGGATCCGGCCAGATGACTATATGACTAAAGAATAGTCTTAGCACTCTAGGCAGCTGAAAGAAGCCATGGGGCTATAAACTACACTTCCTAGGTTATAGAGTTGCGCGATTGGGGGAATGCATGGAAAGGAGGAACATCACAGTATCAACAAAAATGCAAGGGGACCTACACTAGAGGAGTAGCAACTGCATAGGGTAGCCAGAAAGTGACTATTATGAGCATTGTTCATGATTTGAAAGTGAGAAAATGGCTAAGAGGAGCAGGGGGTGGGGGGGGTGACATTTAAGGAATAATTTAAATGCGATATCTTTGGGAACCTGCCGTCAATCTAGCATTTAAATGGATTTCGGGGGGAATGGTCAGATTCAAATTCGAATTTTCCTATAAATTACAGATGGCTGCCTAATGAAAAACACTTTACATTTTGAGAATTGAGGTGTCGAGCTATCAGTTGAGCATGACCCTTGAGAGTTTTAAGGCATTGGTGGCTAGTTCATTGTTTGACATATTGCCTAAGGAAACCTAGGAGCTCCTCACTAGCCTCATGTCGGTGCCCGTGGAAACCACAAGTGTTGGATGATCGATGGCCTTTTAAGGAGCTGCCCCTGAGGTTGTGAGTGTAGATGTGCTCGCAGAAGTGCCAAAGTGACCAATGTCACCCAGGTCGAGGCTTACACCGACAAAAGAGTGGCCTAAGACAAAGAAAGACAAGAAAAAAGTGACAAATCTAGTACGCAAGTCACCAAGAAAGCACTAGAAGAAATAGAAGTTGATCGCACAGGAGAAAGGCAATGTGGCAGGGCTAGAATCTGATGAGGGCATAGAGGAAACTGATATGGGCATGGAAGACATTGAAATTAAGGAGGTAGACCCTATTTCAAAGTTACCATAGTACATCCCCCCACACCAAGGCAAGGTGAAGGTCCTGAAGGACCCAAATGAGGGAAAATTTTTACTTAACACACCGTTGCTACCAGACCAGATCACATTCAAAGGTTCATGCTTGGCACACATCCCAAATATGAAGTTAAAGGATTGGGACTTGGCGAATACTGAGCGGTTCCCCCACTTGGCAACTGATACATTTATGACCTGCGTCTTCTATAAAGATTATGGTGTGTCTGCATTGGAGCCAAGGAAGTGGATCAGAGGGGTGGACAAGGAAGGACTATTGAACCTACTATGGGTGCTACATTACAACCTCACACCCATAACTTTGATGGTGATTAAACAATTGTTATGTTTGGTGCACTATGGGTACCTATGGTTAGGAGAACTGATACCAATCATTGATATGCTGATCCATAGGATCACATTGCTACCGCACTTAGGGTTGAATATGGCCAAGGAATTTGGCAGAAAGGTGGGTGAACATGACCTCACTGAGATAAGGGAGGATAAGTTTAATCTTGTCAAGAAACCATGTTGATACTCAATTTCTAGCATAATCGACCCTACAGTTAAGGTATCCACCCAGATCTTGGTTGGGAAAATCATGAGGAAGTGTCGTGCAGATGAAGTGTTGGCACTAGAAGTGTCTTAGCGGCATAGTGTGCAGAGGGCGTACAATTCAATTAGGTGTGCTACCATTGTAGCAAGTTCCTCACAAACTGCATAAAAGCACAACACTAGAATAAGACCTTCCATTACAAATGGATTTTGCTATCAATTGTACTAGTTGAGTGGGAATTACCAGAGGACAGTCAGTTTCCTCTGATCGTGTTAGATCTGCTAGAAGCTACAAAGTTCGCTTCACTTTGGGCTACAAAGGACGCCAAGAGGGTCAAGGACAATAATATATTTTGGGTATTGATGGATATAAGCATCCGTGTTGCGATAAACCACAAGCCACGTCTATCACCAACTGTCTTTGATTAGTTGTCGGGATATGTGGAGTTCAAAGCAGACTTCCACTTTGTCTCCATCTAGGTGTGGAAAGACCTTGAGTAGAATTGGTACAATCTCACATACCTTGTGACAGATGATGCAATCACAGTGGTCCTTAAGCGTTGGCCAGCAGAGTGGCGCATGGCCTCAGATCTGTCAACTAGGTCTAGTAAGTCTACAAGAAAGAAGAAGAAGGTAGAGGCCTGGTTGAAGATGCAGCACTTGGTGGAAAGGAGGAAAATGGAAGTTGGGGAGAAATCCATGGCTGAGCACGCTGCAAGGGGGTAGGCCAAAGAGAAGGAAGGTGAGGAAGAACATCACTCTAACAACAGTTAGAGGTCCCCTTTGCTGCAGATATAGGACGAAGAGCAGCAATAGGAATAGGGTGGTGGAGACCAGGAGTACTTTGTTACAGATAAAGTGCACTCGCGAGTAGGAGAAAGAAGGGCCACAGAAGAAGTCAAAGGCCAGTAAATCATCGCTTGACCTAATCACCTTGACAGAAGATGACTTGGACGACATCAGAGATAAAGTAAGGGATTCGATCGCAAAGCTACTGTAGCAGTTTGAGCAGTAGCAGAAGCAAAGCTTGGTTTCCATTCATATGGGTCTACATGAATTTCAGATCCAAACTACTCAACTATAGATTAGTGTAGGGCGAGGCAGTGTGGCATCAACTAGTTTGGCGGTAGGAACCTCTGAAGCAGCGGAGATGATCTGCTCCTTGGATCCCCAGGCCGTCGCACTACTGGATGGATTTTTTATTACAGAAGCTGATAAGGCTACAGTCAATACTCTCAGGAAGGTTGAGTTGAACTTGGCTACGCTTCCAAGTGAATCCCTTCACACCTTGCAAGCAGGTGTGATTAAAGAACTTTAGGCTCGAGAGAAGCATGCACTGAGTGTGATCAGCAAACAAAAGATAAACAATGTGCAACTATTCATCAAAAAGACTTTAGAAATTAGCACATGGAAGAAGGTGCAGCAGAAGAATTAGCACATTGCAATAGTATTCGCTCAAGCATGCAGAACCATTCCAAAACTACATATCCCAAAAGAATCATCAATAGAGGCCAAAATTCAGAAGCTCGCTGTAGGTGTGTGTGATGCAAAGAAAAAGTTGGCCAAGGTTCAATTTGAACTAAACCTTAAGATCATGGAGCTTGAGTTGAAGGCCCAACCTTCAACCCCACCAAAGCTAAAAGAGCAACACAAAGTAGTTGTCAAGGATGTAGTTGCTGTAGTAGATGTTGTGGTAACAGATTACACTGTGCTCTTTGAGTAGTCACTGGAGGTACTTACCAGTCTATAGGAAGATCCCCACCTACATAGGTTAGAGACTAAGGCGATGGAATTACAATAGAGGTATGACGAGGTTATAGTGATGACATTCACTGTCACCATCACAAAGAGGTTGGCCAAGCTGTAGGAAGAAAAGGAACTAAAGGAATAGGTGGGAAAAGCACAACGAAGAGAGGCAGTACTGAAGGCTAGATTGGGGCCTTGGTTGGATGAAGAATATGTGCTCACTACTGCCATTGAGGGAAATTGGCTAGCATGTAAGCAACACAATAGAAAATCAAGGCAGATAGTGCAGGACCAATAATGGAGCAGCTGGTAGAGCAGGTTAAGCAAGCGGCAATGCAGTGTACCATTGAAGTTGCAGTAGTTCAAGTATAGCTAGGAGGTCTTTGTGATAAGATCTCCGTGGCAACAAAGTGACTCAGGGGTGAGTCACTATATTTGTGTTGGGGGCCAGTTGGGACAGGGTCCCCTAGGGTCATTTTTGGGGTTAAAAGCCCAAGTTTTTGCATAAAAAGTGTAAAGTCTCCGCATTTTGTAGTTGTGGAGTGTGAAGATGTAAATTGTCATAAAGTGTTTCCACCCTTTGTTTATGTAAGTCGTGTTGGCTTTAGGAGATCTACCCATGGTCCGCAGACCATGGGATTGTATAAAAAGGAGAGTCTTAGAAGAGTCTAAGGCAATCCAGTTCTTGGTATGTTTTGAGTCATTAATTAATGTAACGAGTTTGTGAGAGCTAAGAGCGAAGAGTCTTAGAGTAGGAAAGAGGTTGTGCAGCTATGTGTTTAGAGGCCTAGGGTAGAAGTTTGCCGCTGAGTGCATGGACCCCTACAACTGTGTGCACAGGGTAGTTAGAGTCTGTAAAGAAGATTTGAAGCATCAATAAATAAGATTATTTTCGAATTATCTATGTATGATCTGTTTTACTTTTGTTATAAATGCATGTGATTATGTTATGATGAATACTTGGTTTATGTTTTGTTGATTCAAAAATCCATATGTTTTTATTTGTTATATGAACACAAGTAAGAATATCTATTTATGTGAAGATCATCCTAATGCATGTTGAAGATATCAGATACTTAAGTTAATCTGGGTAAATACAGAAGTAAGAGTGACTAGAGATGTGTAAGTGTCTGATTTACCTATCTAGGGTACGTGAAGGATAGTCATAGACCTACGCAGAGGTTTAGAGGACATCTAAGAGAAGTATATTGATAAGCCTTAAAAGGCTTATTAATCTACGGAAAGGAAGGTTTAGGGTATAGAACGACATCACTACCATCTCTAGGTGTGGAAACTTGGTTCCTGCAACCCCCCATACTGCTTCATGTGAGATTTCAATCCGTGCTCGAGGGATTGATGTTGAAAGGGCCAACTGTGTAGGGATTTGCTTGGCTAATTAACATTGAACCTGGGTCAGGGCCCATCAAGCCAACACCCTTTTTAACTTTTCCGCTCTTAGTTGTTTTTCTATTTTTCATCTAAATTTCATCATAGATATAAACACAAATGTTATTTGTATGAGGTTGGTTAGCTATGGATACTGTGGGTCCTAGGAGGAAAATGTGTTGGAGAAACTTGGTTTACCACATTCTTAAGGATAAATATTGATTTTATATGGATTTTTATTTGTTAGATATCTTGATGGTCCTTTTGTCTCAACTTTTCTCAATCACATCTATAATTCGACACTATTAATTCAAATTCCTTGATGCTCCATGTTTAAGGTATTAAATACTATGTTGTGAGAACTAGACCTCTCTATTAGCACAAGTATTTAGCATTTCTTCTTGGAGGTATAGCAACAATCACAAATATTATTTTACAAGTCTAGTTTTGTTACATCATTAAAAGAACATACACATTGTTTAATAGGTTATCATTTCAATTTTTTTTTAAAGAATTGGTTGTCTTACTCAAAAAGAAATTAGTTGGTACCATGGCAAAGTGGCTAAGACCTAGCCACTTTGATCAAACAATGTCCAAACAAGTAGAATTGGCTAGTGGCACTTTAAAGTTACTTAACATCCCGAGTCTTACGAGTTTTTCCTTAAACGTCAGACATGGATACTAGAATTTGGTTGGGATGGGATTATTTTTGAAAATCTTAAATAAGATAAATAATTTTTCACATTTGTAATGTTTTTATATTCAATTTTATGTAAATTAAAACATCCTCTCCTTTTCTATTATAAATTTTGAAGTTTTTAAAGAATCAAATGCGTTCAGGGACACTAAGGTTGAAACTCTTTAATTATGCATGTCTTAGTCAAAAACCATGGTTTTTTATGTTGTGTTTTATGTGTTCTTATTAGATGAATATTTAACATTTGTTTGGATTTTAAGTTGGGTTGATATCTTTCCAACCAAAGATTACAAAGAACCCATTTATGATGTTAACTCCAGATATTTTTGATGATGAATATGCATGAAAATGTTGACCTCCTCCTCTGTTTCCCTAAGTTCCAAAACATGGGTTATGGTACCTACTACACACCAATCCTTGACCTGATTTTCTTCCCTATGCTTTCTATACATGCCATTTTTTTTAAATCTAGCTCTCAATTTGTATTAACTAAAGAAGAAATTATACATAGTCAAAAGTTGTTGAGCTACCACCAAGGAAACTAGATTAGCGACAAAATAACATTTTATTATTCATTAATGTATAAGCCATAACATCAGTCACAAAATTATACAAATATCAAATATAGACCAAAATAAAACTATTATCTAAAATCTATTACTATATTAGGGATCCTAGCAAAAAATAAATATAATGACCTAAGACTTAGGTGAGCTATGTGAGAAGATCACACAACATAGAAGATGACCATCAAAATATCCCATCCATGCATGATATTTCTAAAGTTTTATAGTCATTATTTCCAGCTACTAAACAAGCTTCGAGTAGCAGAGTAAACCAACTAGCACCCAGTAAGAACTAGAAGAGATGCTTGGATGAGTTTGCAAAAGGCTACCATAGAGATGTTATAGGCACCAGCATGAGCAAAAAAAAATTTGATGGGAAATTATTTGTGAGATTTTGTGAGGTTATTTTTCAGATCATTGTTTGACAAAACAACCCTTGGTTTGAGCTCATGATAAAAGATATCCAATTTTTGAATTCTACCTTTGGCATTTCATCAAAAACTAAAATTTTGTAGTTTTGGGTTTTCAACAAAGTTGGATGCTGAAAGTCTGGACTTGTTAATACAATGATATATCAACGAATTGAAAATCAGCCTCTTTAAGGGGGAAACCTCCTTTACATTACACAAATGAACAACTATTGGATGAAACAAATGACAAGACCTCCTTTCTGTATATAGTAGCATAAGGGGTCCCAATAGAGTCAGAGCCTACGTAACAGTAATATTGTAGGGGCACAACAATAAATATAGTGGGCTTCTATGGGGCATAATAATAACAACATGGGGACTATATGGGCACAATAATATGATAAGGGGGTTGCACTAATAACAATAAGGGGTTACACTAGTAGTATAGGGACGTAACATGCCCCTCTCCTTCAAAAAGTGTTGTCCTCAATGATTGAGTAGTTCTCGATGCTTTTGTGTAAAATTATCATCCTCCCATGTGGGATTTTCAGTGGGTAAGTTCTTCCACTATATGAGATACTCTAAAATTGATTGATTTTGTATTTGTTGATTTCTTGCTTTTTTGACTACTTCTGATTCGAACATGATTTTTCCTTCCTTGTCAAGTTCCGGTAATATTGTTTGAGCTAGGATCTTCTCACCTATAACCTTCTTCAAGCATGAAACATCGAAAACTGGGTGCACTTGAGAAGATGAAGGAAGCTCCAATTTGTATGCCATAGTACCAATATTTTGTAACACCTTGTACGGACCATAATACTTTGGTGATAATTTATTATCCTTCTTCGTCAAATTGAGGGACATTTGTTTCTATGGTTGTAGTCGTAGAAATACCTAGTCACCTACATTGAAACTTCTTTTGTTGTGATGTTGATTTGCCTATTGTTTCATTCTATTTTGCACCAAAGTGAGGTTATGATGCTCGATGTGATATTCCACTACTTGAACCTTATAATTTTCTTTTAAAGATGATGTGATGGATGGTGGATGATATCCATAAAGTGCTATAAATGGGGTCATTTTTGTTGCAATATGGAAGGAAGTGTTATACCACCATTCAGCCAAAGGCAACCAATTGACCCATTGTGTCTGTTTATATTATATAAATCAACAAAGGTATCCTTCCAAACATTTTTTCACTATCTCATTTTTCCCGTCAAGTTGAGGATGATAAGATGAGATATGAGCTAACTAAGTACCCAAATATTCCACCTCTTGTACTCCAAAGAAACATTAGGCCTTTTTTCATATAATTGTTTCTCCTCCAATAGTTTGAGCACCCTGTCAAAATGTTGAACATGATCCTTCCAAGACATGTTGTAGATTAGCATATCATCAAAAAATACTAACAAAAATGCTCTAAAGAAGGGTTTGAAAATGCAATTCATCAGACCTTGAAATGTATAATGTGCATTGGTAAAGCCAAAATTCATGACAAAAATTTCATAATGACCCTCATGAGTTATAAATGTTGTTTTTGGAATGTCTTCACTCTTCATTTTGATTTGATGATATCCTAAACAAAGATCCAACTTGGTAAAGTAAATTTCTCCATGTAATTCACCCAATAATTCATCAATGACAGGAATGGGAAAATTATCTTTAAAAGTAAGCCTGTTGAGCTCTGTATAATTTGGACACATGTGCCATGATCCATCCTTCTTATGTACCAATAAAATAAGGCTTGATGTTTGAGGTAAAACTTCTTGGAATCAAATGAATAGCATGTTCATGATCACGAATATGTGGGAGGCCATTGGGAGTCTCAAATACCTTGGAATGATTGTCGAAAATGTTTTGGAGATCTATAGAAATAGATGATTTCGATGTGGGAACCCCTAGTGAACATAATTGTGCAATTACACTCATTGTTGTTTATTTTGAATATTTTTCATGATGTTAGACTGATTACCTTTCCTGGTTTCCTTGCGATATCCCTTAATTCAACTTTATTTCCTCCCCAATTTTTTTCATGAAAATTAAAAGCTATCATACCCAAAGATTGTATCCATTGGACTCCTAGTACAACATATGCACCACCCATTGGAATGGAAAGCATTGGACTATTCAAGACATATTCTCCCATGGATAGCTTGATATTATGGCACTTTCTAGAGAAATTTATGATTCGTCCATTTGCAACCATTACTTGACACTCTAGTGCTAGATATAGGAAGAAATTCGATACCTTCGCTATATTAAAATGTGTTTTCATTCTATACTTTTGAGGTTGAGGGAGTAAAAACATAGGAAAACATCAAAACCACTTTGGAAGCTAGGATCTAGCCCTTCTAGCTTCAGAGAGGGATCTCTCTCTAAAATTTAGCTTTGTTTTATGTAAAATTTAGGCTAGTTATGGTTGCACTGTTTGTTTTGATTTGATTGGTTTGGTTGATTTAAGTGTTATAATTCCATTGGGCTATGGAGTCTATAAATTAAACTAGACTTGGCATCAAATTGTTAGAGGAGTTTTCATAGGGAAAGCTTGGTTGCACTATTTGGATCTTTTCAGAACTTAAATGGATTGTGAAATACGGTTCAGTAGAAATCAAGGAGAAACAAAGAATTCCTTAATTTGACTTCAGTGGAAAACATTAAAATTATTGACAGTGAGATAGGGTGCTCTAAATAACAAATCCTATTCATCATAGTTTATGTTAAATAATTGAGATTTTCAGAATAACAAAGAAATAAAAACAATGTTTAAACAAATAAAGAGAAGAGACACATCACCATTTGGTACACCACATGAATAATGTGAAAGTTCCTTGTATTATTGATGCTCCAACACTTTGAAAATTACAATATACAGAAGAAATTAAATTCAGAAATCAACCTTGAATACTTCAAACAGTGAAGTATTTATACTAATAATTCCAAAATCATTTACAAAATCATTGTCAAACAAACAGTGTATTATTAGCCTAGTTACAAATAATAAGATTTATCTCTAGTGGAAAAATAGGCCACGTTGATAGCTGGAAAGAAAGGTATCTCTATTTTGGTGGATTTGGTTGCTAAGTCAACCTGAAATTATGTTGCATTGATGTGTTGATATTTGTGTCGGTTGATGTGCTAGTCATTGTCTTACTGCACCCAAATTACCTCTTCAATCCAGTAAATCACATAGTTCTTCCCATCTCTTTTCATCCGGTATAGTCAATTTAATTACCCTCTGGTAAATTTCATCGACCTCTATGTATTTGGCAAAAGTAGGCTTCACTGTAAAAAAAAGTTGTTTACCACATTATGTATGTAGAAATCATTTGACATGGTTTCTGTAACATCCCTCCCTTAATAATAAATAAT
>APFE031253764.1:0-22216 GCA_000404065.3 Pinus taeda | reverse complement strand
GAAATGGGCCCTTTCATCATGAATAAGAAGGAAGGATGGGAAGCTGCAGACTTGATCCTTAAGGACAATTACAAGCTGTCCTATAGCTTTCGATGGGTCCCTTACGACCCTCAAGGATTCATCTCTGCTAGAAGAAATAAGTATAGGCTCCTAGCCATTAAGCATTGCCAATACCCTCACATAGAAAAATATTCCAACTTACAAGAATGGCAACCGAATACTCTAGTTGAGGGTCTAACTGAGGAAGAAAGAATGCTTAAAAATGTCAAGGAGCTTGAAAAGACAATTGACCTAGATTATGTGCAGCAGGTACCCTTCAAACTGCCTCACTCAGTAGGACAAGGGACCTCAGTTACAAGGACTGCACCAAAGGCACCTACTACATCAGCAGCAGCAATGGACAAAGGCAAAGGCATAATAGGTGCAGAGGATGAGCTGGTAAAAGGACAAATTGAGCAACAGACAGAACAACAAACAGGGCAGGAAACAGGGCAGGAAACACAGCAGAAAACAGAGCAGCAAACGGGCCAGCAACAAGAACAAGCTGTTAAGCCACAGAATGGGCTGCCAGAAACTCCTGCAATACAAACGCCACCACCTCAAACACAGCAATCAACTGCCCCAGTTCTACAGACCCCAGCACATGAAGAAAGGGGAGTAAAAAGACAAAGAGAAGAGTCCACTCCTCTCAGTGGATCCTCCGACCAGCCAGAAGCCAAAAGGCAAAGGGCAGACTCCCCAGAGGTGGAAGACATTACTGAAGATGACTTAAACATTTCAACAAAGGATAAGGAGAGCAGCCAGTAGACAGGAACAAGCTCCTTTCAGCAGGAGCAAACTTTACAGGTTAGCTTGGAGGTGGCCTCTCAATCACAACAGAGCAAGAAGCCAAAGAGCACCAAGGCTTCCTTCAAACAAATAAAGGCTCAAAATGAGCTATTGAGGGCTGAGGTGTACAAATAGTTTATAGATGCTACACCAGCCATGCAAGAGAGACTGATGTCTGTTTATGACATCCAAGAGGAGAAGATAATATTCAGTCATTTTAAGCCCAAGGGGCTGTAGCCTAAGACAGCTGCAGACTTTATAAAGACAAGGGTGGAGGTCCTAGCTAGAGATATACATCCCATGGACCAAATCGAACTCCACAAGCAGGCTGGAGAAATGGTCTATGCCACCCTAGTAGAAAAGGCCACATTGGCCCATGAACTGAAAGAATCGTTGAAAAACACTAATACTCAGCTGGACATTGAGAGGATGTCCTCCAAAGCCAAGGACAACAGAATAAAATCTCTTGAAGATATCATTGTTGATTTAGGGCATAATCCTAATGATCCAACAGGCATTAAGGCCCTTATGAAGAAGAAAGATGATGACCTCAGTGCATTGAGGAAGAGATTGAAGCTGCCACCCACTGAACACCCTCAGACAGCTGAGCTTCAAAAGCAGAAACAGGTAGAGGATCAGCTAGACCTCTTGCTACAACAAGATCAGAGGATCAGAGAATTGGAGAAAGAATTGGAGGGAGCAATACAAGACAAGCAGGGAGAATCCACTTCCCAAGCTCCTCCAACTACTTCTACAATAGCAGCAACATCAGGGGCAACAGGGGCCCCCACAACAGAAGGAGCAGGTACATCAGCAGCTCAACAGGATAATCCAACTATAGAGGACATAACCAAGGCTGTCAAGAAAATGGAGCTCCAGGCCGATGAAATAAAGAAAACCAAGGAGAAGTTGGCAGAGCTGGAGTCAAAATATGACAAATCCAAGATAACGGTGGCTGAGCAGGGCAGAGAAATAAAGGCCCTCAAGGACAAGATAAAGGCCCTAGAAAAAGAGTTAAATCTAGAAACAACCATGGCCGAGATAAAGAGGATTTTATGGGCCAAAATAAGAGCAAATCCATCACACAACAATGGAAATCAATAAAGACAATACATCAGCAGATGGAATTGCTAGGCCAAGCACACATAGAGATCAATAAGGCTAAAGCAGTACGGGGAAACAGGCCAGAACAAGCCAATAGAATGGTAGACTTCTTGAACAGGCATGAGCAGGAGGAACTGGCAGCCATGGGTATTCCCAACAGAACAGAAGATGTCCTCCTTGCCAAGAAAGTGCTCACCCTCAAGAGTTATGTACAGGTAGTGGAGAGAAAATGTTATGAGATGACAGCAGATGTGGAGGAATTTAAGATCAAAATGGCAGAACTGCAAGCAAAAGGCCTGCCCAGCCTCTTAACTAGTGCAGGAAAATTGGTCTCCCAAGAGCAGTTTGCCAATAGAATGGTGACATACATTGAGAATCAGATTACTGCATCTGGCAGTACATCTGAACAAACAGGACCCCCCTCAGGACAGAGTTTATATGATAAATTGGGAGGCCTATTCTTTATTGAAAATGAAGTGAACCACCTTTTTGAGACTCCTCCTAATTTCTTCAAATATACAGAGGCTGATGAGACCTTAATAAAGATTAGGAGGCATCAGATGCGTAAGGAAGACTAGTGGCAATCAATGCTTCGAATTTTGCCACGGTAGCTCCAGCTGTCCACTCACTGCCAGCTCCAGGTCAAACAGAGGACAAAAATTAGGATAAAGTAAGTGTTAAAAGCATCTGAGTGCTGACTCAGCATGCAAACTATGATGGCTAACCACAAGATAAAGAAATGCGCAAATCTTGGCGGGGTACCCTTAGCCAACTCCAAAAGCCACCAAGTCAACAGTCTCTGACTATTTTCTGACAGCTAAGGGACTAGAAGTAATCACAGCATTCACTCTCTCAGCGGCTACACTCCAGCAGTTGGTTGAACATTTATGGATCATTTATTTTCTATTCAGATATTTTCTTATGTAAAATTTGTATATATACTCCCCTTAGTAACGCATAAGGGGTTGGAAAATTTCTACTCTGAGGCATGTATACTCAGTACTTTCAGAAAGATTAATAGAAAGAGCAAATTCAGCTCAGTGATTTCCTGGAACTCTGGTGTCTTGTTGATGATCATAGTGCTGTTGCACAATCCCTGTGTTGCCTGGTGGAATGATATGTTTCTTTAAACTTTATTCTGTTTCTCTATGTTATTACATTTTCATGTTCCTTTCATATCTGGCAATAAAGAAAAAGAATAGTTTAGGATATGTGTTCTAGCACCCTGTTCTCAATCTTATATTGCTATAAATGTTTTCTTCAGGATTAAAATAAACATGAATTCTTAAATGATCACGTTATATTTAGTTCTATGTTGTGAATGTTATCTAGAAATTCTTAAATGCTTCCAGGTAATGTTATCCAAGTAAAAATTAGCTTTCTTTCACCTTAGTTTACAGAAAGATTCTTAATTTCCTTTCTTATACTGAACATATCGTACCCAACCTCAATATCAAATCATTATTCCTCAGACAATTATCTTGCTCTGCAGCCTTTATTTACAAGCATCAACACAGCACACCAAAACAAAGGACCACTGACTCCATTGCCCAATGATAAGCAAGATTCTGGTAAGAGCATACACGTTTTTTAGACTAAATCTTTCCAACCAAACATTTAAACCAAAATTTAAGCTTCACATCTAGCCTAAAACAACATCAGAACAGAGACAAATCTTAAAGAGAGAGCCCTCTTTGATTATAGTTTGGCTAGAAGCTATAATCCAAAGACTGGTTAGTGGTTACCCCGGCCGTATTCCCTTAGAGTCAAAGGGAACAACCTGGGAGTTAACATAAATGGAAACTCCACTGGGGACATCAGGATCTAAAGGCCTGTATATCTACCAAGAGAATACACTCAAAATCTGAAAATCAGTCAAGAAACCTTCAAACTGCTCCCATGCAAACATCTGCAGCCTTAAGGTAGAGCTGACTCAGATATCCTTTACACCCAATACAAATACGCAGAATCTTTCAGAGCTCCTATCCAGTCCTTGCTCTGCAAACCTTTCAGAAAAATTTTAAAGGACTAGCTCAGAAGCTGGCTCCCAAGAAGGGTGTTCGGTACACTAGGGCTAATCCTGATCCCAACCCTCCTGCTGTCTTCGACAATCCCAATACAATCCCCAGACTAATTAGGAATCAGCAGAAACAAGATAACCTGGCTGACCTTAGTCCAGAGGCAGTTCACCCTAACCCCATCTCCACTCCAATCAAAGTCCTGTTCCGTTCTACCCCTAATTCCCCCAGTTCCTCATCCAACTCTCAAAGCCCTCCACCCACATCCTCTTCCCCCACACATATCCCCTTGACCAGCATTCTAAATCCTGCTATATTTGTCACCCCTGTGATACCTATCGTTCCTCTTGTCCCAGTTGTCCTAGTCAATCCCCAAAACCTTGCAAATATGGCTAACAGATATGCACCTCTCCAATTACCTGCTAATCCTGCAGCTTTACCTCAAGACTACCAATCCAAAATGTCATATGTTGACTCCACTGGACCTTTTACGGCCATTCAGCATGCCAGAAGGATGCAAGATCACTTTGAAAACTATGAGATAGATTATGATACTGTCAGGATGATAATATTTGTACAAAGCCTAACAGGTGATGTTCGAACTTGGTTCAGGTCACTGGCTGCAAACAGCATCACAACACCTGATGAGCTCTACCATGCCTTCACTAATAGATGGGAGAAAAAGAAAGACCCCCTACACATACTTGGTGAATATGACACAATCAAGAGGGGTCCCCAAGAGACAGTTTTGGAATACTGTGCGAGGTTCAATAATGTATACAATGCAATACCCCAAAACTTAAGACCTCCTCCTGACTTAGCCTTATACAAATTTCCTGACGGATTCGATCCTGAAATGGAATATTAGTTAAAGGAAAGGGCCCCTGAAACCCTTGAAGATGCATAAAAGTTTGCTGTCTCAGTAGAGGCAAACCTGATTGCTAAAAGGAACAGGGCAAGATTGGAAAAAAGAGTTGCCTTTAAAGAGGAACCCTCAGCCTTTGACCAAAAATTAGATGCAATAATTTCTGGTATGAAAAGGTTGGGTGACAGGGTAGAATCTGTGGAAAGAAAATCTTCATGGGAGGCACCACCAAATAACTCTAATAGAAATCCAAACTTTAGAAGGAACCAAAATCCTAGTGGGGGCAAAGCCAACAATGATTCGGAAATAAGACCTCCATTTCAAGAGAACTATGCTGAAACATCCACAGCAGAGGAGCATGCAGATGATACCCATATCCACCTAATGGGTCTTGATAATGAGGACCAAGTTTTCCTAAGTCAAGAAGATCATGAAGAAGAAGACACAAAATAGTTCCAAACAAAGTCAGGTGAATCATTTGACTTCAAACAAGGCTATGACACCGCTGTCTATGAAGTCCATAAACAGTACAAACTAAGAAGTAGGACTGTAAACATAACACAACCTGAAAAAACTAAGGATAGACAGCAGCCCAAGGATGCCGTAATAGCAGAACCAAAGAAGGCAATTGATTCACTCACAAAGGAAGTGACTATTGAAGAAGTTACTGAACATACACAAAACACACCAGCTACGTCATCTGTACACCCCAATCCAAGTAAAGGGCCTCAAGAGGTGAATGAAAAACATAAGTCCCAAGATCAAGAAAAGAATTTGCCAAATAAAGAAACGGTGATCACCCATAACACTAAGATTCAATCTGAAAAACCTTTTGACTTAGAAGCTGAAATCGGCAAACTGAAGATATCCATTCCTCTTGCAGAGCTAGCCAAACATGACATCTATAAACAACAAATTGAGAAGTCCCTCCAACTCACTCAAAGCAAAGACAATGTAAATGTGTTGGATGACACCCCTGAATTACTGTTTGGTCCAGAGGTTAATGGAAAAACAACAGATACAGGAATATTACCATTTTATGTCAGCTTGCATATCCATGACAAGATATTACACAATGCAATGTTTGACTCAGGTGCCTCTCATAACCTAATGCCAAAATCTGTCATGGAAAGATTGAACCTAGATATTACTCGGCCATATAAGGACCTGTTTTCATTTGATTCCAGCCAGGTTAAATGTCTAGGCCTGATAAAAGACTTGTGTGTATCCCTGGTCCAATACCCAAACAAAACAATCTTGATGGATGTTGTTGTTGCTGATATCCCACCCAAGTATGGGATGTTACTGTCAAGATCATGGGGAGCTAAACTTCAAGGGTCCCTTCAATTGGACATGTCTTATGCTACCATTACAGTCTTTGGTCAACCCAAGAGATTGTATAGAGAGTCTCTAATGAAATACATGGTCAGCACGGCAGAGAAGCCTCAAAACTTCCCCATATATGCTATCCATTCTGATATTGACTCATATATCCTTTTCAATGACAATACAGATCATACAAACGGTGAAGAAACTCAGATAATCAAAACAGATCAATAGACTAATGAAGGGAATCCTGACATAGAAACTTTGTTTAAAGTAAAAGAAGAGAATGTGCTAGAGGACAAATCATATGATGATGAAAACCATACACTCAAAGAAGATCAGGACCTCAGTAAACAAACAATAGCTCTAGAAACAAAATTGATCCCATCAAATCAAAAGATTGTTTTAAAATCAAAACTAGGGGAAGAAACTAAACTTCAACTCATAAATCTAGATCATGGAAATATTATTCAGCATCCCCTAGCACAAGAGACCTTATGGTTCCTGGAATTTGATGGATCAGTGAACAAATTAGGGGCAGGAGCTGGAGTTTGGGTACATAATAAACAGAACAGTCATGTAGAAGGCAGAGCTTATAGACTGAACTTCAAATGCACCAACAACATGGCTGAATATGAGGCTCTCCTGCTAGGCCTCAAGTTGGTACTATCCCTACAAGCCATAAGAATATCAATCCTAGGGGATTCAGACTTAGTTATCCAACAAGTGAGGGGCAATTTTTTCACTAATGATAAAAGACTCAGATCTTATAGGGCTGCTACCACTGAGCTACTAGAGTTTTTCACTGAGTTCCAGATTACCAAAATTCCTAGGGCTCAAAACCTTCATGCTCATAGTCTAGCAACATTTGCAAGTACTTGCAAGCTCCCTTTTGAGCCTCATCACTATTTTACAGCTGAAGTAAAACACAGGCCTTCTGTCCCAAATAATGTAAAGGACTGGCAGGTGTTTGATAATGACACACAAATAAACAGTTTTCTTACCCTACAAGAAGAGTTTTCAGGTCTAAACATAGACACTGAGACAACAAGTCAATCACAATTATTTTTTCAAAAGAGTACCCACCCAATGTCACCTAGAACAGCAAAACAATTGCTAAACCCAACAATTTTCAACATGGACAACATTCAACAAATTCAAGCAATCAATGGTGAAGAAGTGGCCAATATTGAGACTGAAATCATAGAGCTGAAAGACAATTTTTTACCCACAGGCCTGACTCCATTAGAGGACATTTTTGACTCAAATGATATTTCCAGAAAACCAAAAATGCAGCCAATAAATGCAGCCATTGAAGAATGCAACATTGGTACCTCTGACAAGCCCAAAATAATTAAATTGTCTGCTTCTTTACCTCCTGACCAAAAGCCCAAATACATTGACCTTTTTAAGGAGTTTCAAGATGTGTTTGCATGGAGTTATGAGGACCTGAAATCCTATGACACCTCTGTTATCCAACATACTATCCCTCTCAAGCCTGATCAAAAGCCCTTTAAACAAAAACTGAGAAGAATCAATCCAATGCTTCTCCCAGCAATGGAACAAGAGGTACGAAAAATGTTCAAAGCAGGCATCATAGCACCAATCAGATTCTCTGAGTGGATCTCCAACTTAGTCCCTACAAGAAAGAAAGCTGGGGAAATAAGGCTGTGTGTGGACCTAAGAAATCTGAACCAAGTGTCCCTCAAAGACAACTACCCCTTACCCAAGATGGATCACATTCTCCAGAGAGTGGTAGGGGCCTCAAGGATTTCCTTGCTTGATGGCTTCTCAGGTTTCAACCAGATCTTAGTCCATCCTGATGATCAGGACAAAACTGCATTTACAACCCCATGGGGAACCTTCAAATATGTAAAAATGCCTTTTGGATTGAAAAATGCAGGGGCAACATTTCAAAGAGCCATGGATATTGCTTTTTCCAAAGAGATTCATGACTTTCTAGTCATTTACTTGGATGACCTTACACCTTTCTCAAAATCAGACCAAGAACATATAAAGCATTTGAGACAGATCTTTCTAAAATGCAGAAAATATGGAATCTCTTTGAATCCCAAAAAATCCCTATTTGGCTTAGAGGAAGGTAAATTATTGGGCCACATCATTTCTAAAGACGGCATTAGAATAGATCTAGATAGGATACAACCTATCCTACAAATGCCCCACCCATGAAATGTCAAAGAGCTGCAAGGATTCTTGGGAAAAATCAATTTCTTGAGGAGGTTCATCCCAAACTTAGCAGAAATAATCAGACTATTAAATAACATGCTGAAGAAATATTCAAAGGTCAAATGGACTGTTGAAGCCAATCAAGCCTTTGAAGGTATAAAATTGGCCCTTACTCAAACCCCAGTGCTGACTAATCCTCAATTTGACAGAGAATTTATCATTTTCTCTTTTGCCTCCCAGCATACCATAGCCATTGTCTTGCTACAAAAAGATGATCAAGGAAATGAAAAACCAATAGCTTTCTTTAGTAAAGCTCTTAGAGATGCACCTTTAAAGTATCAAATTATGGAAAAACAGGCGTATGATTTGGTTAAATCCATTAAGGACTTTAGGATTTACATCCTTTATTCACATGTTATAGCCTATGTACCAAGTCCTATTGTCAAAGATATACTCACTCAAGAAAACTTGGAAGGTAGAAGAGGAAAGTGGATTGCAAATATTCTGGAGTTTGACATAGAAATAAAGCCTACAAAACTAATAAAAGGGCAGGGCTTAGCCAAGTTAATGTCTGAAACAAATTTCCAAGCCCTGGACATTAACCAACTGGACAGTGAACAGGAGCTGGCGACTCCAAAGATCAATGTAGCCTTTGAACAATCCCCCTGGTATTCTGATATTTGTTATGTGTTACAAAACCTGTGTGCTCCCCCAGGACTGTCCAGAACTAAGTGTAGGTCTTTAAAAATGAAAGCTTTGAAATTCTGTGTCATGGAAGAAAATCTGTTTTGGAAAAATCATGAGGGCATCTTATTAAACTGTTTGATTAAAAACGAGGCTGACAAGATCATGAAAGAATTTCATGCAGGTGATTGTGGTGGGCACCTTTACTGGAAGTCCACTGTGGACAAAATACTTAGAGCTGGATACTATTGGCCCACTATTTTCTCTGATCTCAAGAAATTCACCACAGCATGTCACAAATGTCAAGTATTTGAAGGAAAGAGACAACTGCTGCCACTACCTCTAAGACCTATTGCAACAGAAAGACCATTCCAGCAATGGGGCCTGGATTTCATTGGAGAAATCAATCCCTCATCTTCAGGCTAGCATAGATGGATCCTGACAGCAACAGACTACTTCACAAAGTGGATTGAAGCAATCCCATGCAGACAAGCAAATGATTCCACTATCATACAGTTCCTGGAGACCAATATCCTTGCTAGATTTGGATGCCCTGACAAAATAATAACAGACAATGCTGCTGCTTTCAGATCTAAAAAGATGGTCAGCTTCTGTCACAAATTTCACATTACTTTGGGCCACTCTACTGCATATTATCCCCAAGGAAATGGCCTGGCAGAATCATCAAACAAAAGCTTGGTAAACATGATAAAGAAGGTGTTGGAGGAGAACAAGAAGAATTGGCATAAGAAACTTGTCAATGCCTTATGGGCAGATAGATTAACAACTAAAAGATCAATTGGGGTCAGCCCATTTGAGTTAGTCTATGGATTAGAAGCCAAGTTCCCCTCATCACTAGGGATACCTGTTATGAAGCTGCTTCAAGAGAGCCAAGCTGAACCAAATAATATGCAGAGAAGAATAAATCAAATCATATGTTTGCAGCAAACCAGAGATCAAGTTTTCAACAGAGTTCAAGTCTTACAAGAAAAGCTGAAGAAGGCCTTTGACCGAAGGACCAAAGCAGAAGATTTCAACATCGGTGACAAAGTCCTCAAGTGGGATTCCAGAAGAGAAGATAAGGGAAAACATGGAAAATTTGACTCCCTTTGGAGAGGACCATTTGCTGTCCAAGCAGTACAAGGAAACAATACTTATTTCCTTAAAAGCCTCAATGAAACTGATTTGGATGAAGGTCCTATGAATGGCAGGATGCTAAAGCACTATTTTGAATATCACCCATAATTGCAGTCTGAGTTTCCCCTTGTACATATGCAGATGTATATATTTTTTTCCAAACATGTAAAAAACATAATGTCTTACAGTTTTCAGATAGCTTCCAGCAGTAGGTGAATAAAATCAGAGTTCACCAAGGAGAAAAACACAATATGGCATGTCAAAGCAGCAAATTTCAAAAAGTTGGTAAAAACAGTCAAAACCTAAGGCAATCTGACCTGTTGTTCTTGGTCTTTCAAATGAAAAACCATCCCCATGTGGAGCCACTGTTTGTTACCTATATCAATAGGTTTCATATTTCATGATTGGCTATAAAAGGTCCAAATATGCTCTACTTTGATGATGCAAAGATCCCATATTTCCACAAAGAGACAAGGTGTGTCTGCATCTTGATAGAGACTCAATTTTGATGGATGGTCCAACAGCCTAATCTGGATCATACCATGTTTAAATTTCCTGCTGTAGAATAGAGAAAGAAGCCTGTCCAAACTGTTTAATCTTGGCAGACAAGTAGTACAGGTAGAGAAGAAAGATTCCCAACAGTTTAATCTGGGACCCTGGAAGAAATAAGGGTAGAATTTGATAGAAAATCAAAGGAAAAAGCCAGGGAAAAGAAAAGGCACACAAAGGGTCTGCAAGTCCAAGTGCACCCTCCAAGAAGAAAAAATGCTAGACAAAATAGTTGGGTAGGTAGATGTGGTTGCAGAAGTGATATCCAGTTCAAAAGATTTGACTTTGATATTCAAAATAAGAGAAGCAAAACAAATGATTATGTCTAACCTCCCTTCCTCCCCTTTTCCCATTTGTTACTAACATCCCCTCATGAGTTCAAATGCAGGGAAAGATCTATGGTTGCATGGAGGTCCTTTCTACTTTAAAAGACACATTTCTTGTGCAAAGATCTTTTCATTTTGATCTACTCTTTACACTAAGTTGCTTTCAAGAAAACTTAGTTGTATTGGCCTTCTTTTACATTTTTCTCTTCATCCATCTTAACCTCTAATCCTATTATATAACTCCCCTATCTTACCCTTCCCCTACTAGTATTAACACCATGGTGTATAAACCCCAAAATTTGTATAAATATCCCTCCCCTTGGCATTATAGCCATATGGTCTATTTAAAAAGGAATCAAAATGACACCTGGTCACTTTGATGAACCTCCTGGTCATCTCTCTTCCCATTCCAAGTCATTTTACTCATTTAGCCCTCATTTGCAAAGAAAGACCATAACAAAACCCCTCCTACCCATAACCCCTTTTTCAAATCATGAAAAAACCCGAAAAAACCCATAAACCCAAGGTTCTCCGCCCAAATATTTAAATGAATATTTTAATCACATGGCGGGCCCCTTCCCAACCTGCACGACCCGTCGAAGGACCCGCCAGCCGTCCGATCTCCGCCGCCCAGATCTAAAGGTGGGCGGTCAATTTCACTCCCCGACCTACCGACCTTTAGCGTCGGGGGCAAATGGTTTTGGGCCCGTACAAGGACGCGTGGCGGGCGCTGGGGTTGTTCGGAGCCCCCTCCCTGATACTGCCTTTGCCCCAAAGGTGGTGCGGGGAACCCGCTTACCACCATCCTGTTTACCACCCTCCCCCCTGCGTCACGCTAACGTCATCCTGACGTCACCTTACCTTTGCCTGCCCCCGCGTCCCGTGGCCCTCCATGCAGCCCTGCCACCGCATCTGCCCGCCACCGTGTCCTGCCACCCTGGCTCACACCTCAACGCCACGTCACCTCCGTACTATGGGCCCACCATGACGTCATGCTGACGTCATCGGGGGAAAAGCGCCAATACGAGCTTTTTCCAAAATTCAACGTTATAAATGGCCAAATCAGCCGTTTTAAGTCATTTTCATGCGTAAAAGAAGGAGCCGTTGTCAACCAGCTGCCGCGAAATTTGTCCTCCAGCCAAAAAATTCAAGATTTCAACCGTTGCAAGTCCACAATTCGATGGCATTAAGCCTTCACAGCCCGGCTCGCAAGCGTCCAAGCTAGTTTTTCCAGGTATTTAGCCAGTTCCCTACTTCGCCCATGCATTTCAATTCTCTGTAAAAAATTCACCATTAAACACCAGCTAAACTCTTAAAATTCAGCCCTGCCTGTTACACAAAGTGAACCCAAGTAATCTGCACCACCCCTAAACCCCAATTCGACAGAGGAGTGCTCGTTCCACGGGCCAAAGACCCCAAAATTTCCCCCGAGGTGCTCGGCATTGTTCCCTTTTGCCAAGTACAGGCCACCTGCTTTCATACCAAAGAAACCTCACTGACTCTGCAGCCTCTCATTAGCAACTCACATCCCTGTGAATTTCACAGCAAACTACAAAAGCCAGCTTGCATTATCCACTAAAGGAAGGACACCAGACTGTGTTAACAGTTGACCTGCAGCTAAAATTCTTTAAGGACTTGTCAAACCATTACCTCTACCTGTACAGATTAGCTTATATCATGGCATCTCCTACAACCTCATCCATCAGTGTGGCCTCACAAAGTCAAACAAATAAGGAGCTGGAGGCCTTGCCATTAGTAGACAAGGATGGTCTCATTGGAGACTTTGAAGGAAACAGGGACTTCTTCCAGACCTTCAGTAGACTGAGGGAAGACTATAAGGACGGGCATGGTACACTTGGGATCTGGGAATCAAACCTGCCCTATTACTGTCTCCCAGCTGTGAATGTTTTCCCCGAAATCATTCACCTTTGTGCTGAACACTATGATGCCCAGCACAGAGCTGTCAGCACCCCATCAGGGAGGATCCTCTTTTACATCAATGCTGAGTCCATAAACAAGATGTTACAGTTTGATCAGACAGATTTGCTGATCCCATTCTCCATGAATTATTTGATGGAAGCTGGTGACAAAATGACCAATGAAGAGCTGCAAAAGGTCATCAGGAACTTCATGAGACCTGAGTGCCAGACTACAGAGCCACCTCCCTATCTGAATGAACAATTCAATGATGTAGGCAGGCTATTACTAGACATGATAGCCTATGTGTTGGGATACCAAAATAGTGAGCATGTGGATAAAGCCATGCTAGTGTTGTTGTCTGTTTACAGCCCATACCAACCCCTTGCCCGAAAGTATAACTTTGCTAAGTTCATAGCTAATAAAATTCATGATCAGTTGAGCAAAGTGGACAGACAGGGGGTCTTCAGATACTCAGCTTACATCTACCATCTATTCATGTTTTATCATTCTGAAGCCTTCCCATGCTACATCAGAAGGTTGGATCATACAGGGGAGAGAAGATCTGTTATCTTCTGGACCTCAGTTTATCACAAGGTCACAAATTCACCATATACCTACTGTGAATTTGTTGACCAGTTTGTCTACCCAATCTCTTGCATGTTGATGAAGTCACCTCCTCCCAAGATATCCAATGAGATAAAGAAAGCTCTGCAGCTTTCTAAGAATAACAAAATAGGTGACTGGTACCTATATGAACACCATACAGTATTCAGGGTCTATGGATGTGAGCTCTGTCCATACAGGCTCCCCAAATACGTACCAATGAGGTTGTTTGCCTTGGAGTATTACAGGCAACTGATTCAGTCAGACCTTACCAACTTCCACAGCTCCAAGAAAAAGGCTCACCTTAACTTCAAAAATGAAATGGGCCCTTTCATCATGAATAAGAAGGAAGGATGGGAAGCTGCAGACTTGATCCTTAAGAAAAATTACAAGCTGTCCTATAGCTTTCGATGGGTCCCTTATGACCCTCAAGGGTTCATCTTTGCTAGAAGAAATAAGTATAGGCTCCTAGCTATTAAGCATTGCCAATACCCTCACATAGAAAAATATGCCAACTTACAAGAATGGCAGTCGGACACTCTAGTTGAGGGCCTAACTGAGGAAGAAAGAATGCTTAAAAATGTCAAAGAGCTTGAGAAGACAATTGACCTAGATTATGTGCAGCAGGTACCCTTCAGACTGCCTTACTCAGTGGGACAAGGGACCTCAGTTACAAGGACTGCACCACAGGCACCTACTACAACAACAGCATCAATGGACAAAGGCAAAGGCATAATAGGTGCAGAGGATGAGCCAGGAAAGGGACAGACTAAGCAACAGACAGAACATCAAACAGAGCAACAAAGAGAGAAGGAAACAGGGCAGGAGACAGAGCAGAAAACAGAGCAGGAAACGGGCCAGCAACAAGAACAAGCTGTAAAGCCACAAAATGGGCTGCCAGAAACTCGTACAACACCAACACCACCACTTCAAACTCAGCAGTTAACTGTCCTAGTTCTGCAGACCCCAGCACATGAAGAAAGGGGAGTAAAAAGACAAAGAGAAGAGTCCACTCCTCTCAGTGGATCCTCCGACCAGCCAGAAGCCAAAAGGCAAAGGGCAGACTCCCCAGAGGTGGAAGACATTACTGAAGATGTCTTGAACATTTCAACAAAGGACAGGGAGAGCAGCCAACACACAGGAACAAGCTCCTTTCAGCAGGAGCAAACTTTACAGGTTAGCTTGGAGGTGGCCTCTCCATCACAACAGAGCAAGAAGCCAAAGAGCACCAAGGCTTCCTTTAAACAAATAAAGGCTCAAAATGAGCTATTGAGGGCTGAGGTGTATAAACAATCTATAGATGCTACACCAGCCATGCAAGAGAGACTGATGTCTGTTTATGACATCCAAGAGGAGAAAATAATATTAAGTCATTTTAAGCCCAAGGGGCCGCAGCCTAAGACAGCTGCAGACTTCATAAAGGCAAGGGTGGAGGTCCTGGCTAGAGATATACATCCCATGGACCAAATTGAACTCCACAAGCAGGTTGGAGAGATGGTCTATGCCACCCTAGTAGAAAAGGCTACATTGGCCCATGAGCTGAAAGAATCTTTGAAAAACACTAATACTCAGCTAGACATTGAGAGGATGTCCTCCAAAGCCAAGGACAATAGAATAAAATCTCTTGAAGACATCATTGTTGATTTAGGGCATGATCCTAATGATCCGACAGGTGTTAAGGCCCTCATAAAAAAGAAATATGATGATCTCAATGCATTGAGAAAGAGATTGAAGCTGCCACCCGCCGAGCACCCTCAAACAGCGGAGCTTCAAAAACAAAAACAGGCTGAGGACCAGTTAGACCTCCTACTGTAGCAAGATCAGAGGATCCGAGAATTGGAGAAAGAGCTGGAGGGAGCAATACAGGACAAACAGGGAGAATCTACTTCCCAAGCTCCTCCAACTACTTCCACAACAACAGCAACATCAGGGGCAACAGTGGCCCCGACAATAGAAGCAGCAGGTACATCAGCAGCCCAAAAGGACAAGCCTAGTATAGAGGACCTGACCAAAGCTGTCAAAGAGATGGAACTCCAGGCCGATGAGATAAAGAAAACCAAGGAGAAGTTGGCAGAGTTGGAGTCCAAATATGACAAGTCCAAGATAATGGTGGCTGAGCAGGGCAGAGAAATAAAGGCCCTCAAGGACAAGATAAAGGCCCTAGAAAAAGAATTGAATCTAGAAACATCCATGGCCGAAATAAAAAGGATCTTATGGGCCAAAATAAGAAAATCCATCACACAACAATGGAAATCAATAAAAACAATACATCAGCAGATGAAATTGCTAGGCCAAACACACATAGAGATCAATAAGGCTAAAGCAGTGCTGGGAAACAGGCTAGAACAAGCCAATAGAATGGTAGACTTCCTGAATAGGCATGAGCAGGAGGAACTAGCAGCCATGGGTATTCCCAACAGAACAGAAGCTATCCTCCTTACCAAGAAAGTGCTCACTCTCAGGAGTTATGTACAGGCAGTGGAGAGAAAATGTTATGAGATGACAGCAGATGTGGAGGAATTTAAGATCAAGATGGCAGAACTGCAAGCAAAAGGCCTGCCCAGCCTCTTAACTAGTGTAGGAAAATTGGTCTCCCAAGAGCAGTTTGCCAACAAAATGGTGACATACATTGAGAATCAGATTACTGCATCTGGCAGTACATCTAAACAAACAGGGCCCCCCTCAGGACAGAGTTTATATGATAAATTGGGAGGCCTATTCTTTATTGAAAATGAAGTGAACCACCTTTTTGAGACTCCTCCTAATTTCTTCAAATATACAGAGGCTGATGAGACCTTAATAAAGATTAGGAGGTATCAGATGCCTAAAGAAGACTGGTGGCAATCAATGCTTCGAATTCTGCCACGGTAGCTCCAGCTGTCCACTCACTGCCAGCTCCAGGTCAAACAGAGGACAAACAGCAGGATAAAGTAAGTGTTAAAAGCATCTGAGTGCTGACTCAGCATGCAAACTATGACGGCTAGCCACAAGATAAAGAAATGCGCAAATCTTGGCGGTGTACCCTTAGCCAACTCCAAAAGCCACCAAGTCAACAGTCTCTGACTATTTTCTGACAGCTAAGGGACTAAAAGTAATCACAGCATTCACTCTCTCAGTGGCTACACTCCAGCAGTTGGTTGAACATTTATGGAGCATTTATTTTCTATTCAGATATTTTCTTATGTAAAATTTGTATATATACTCACCTTAGTAACGCATAAGGGGTTGGAAATTTCTACTCTGAGGCATGCATACTCTGTACTTTCAGAAAGTTTAATAAAAAGAGCAGATTCAGCTCAGTGATTTCCTGGAACTCTGGTGTGTTGTTGATGATCTTAGTGCTGTTGCAGAATCCCTGTGTTGCCTGGTGGAATGATATGTTTCTTTAAACTTTATTCTGTTTCTCTATGTTATTACATTTCATGCTTCTTTCATATCTGGCAATAAAGAAAAAGAATAGTTCAGGATATGTGTCTTCACACCCTGTGCTCAATCTTATATTGTTGTAAATGTTTTCTTTAGGATTAAAATAAACATGAATTCTTAAATGCTCATGTTATATTTAGTTCCATGTCGTGAATGTTATCTAGAAATTCTTAAATGCTTCCAGGTAACAATTTGCTTTCTTTTCATCTCAGTTTATAGAAAGATTCTTAATTGCCTTTCTTATACTGAACATATCATACCCAACCTCAATATCAAATCATTATTCCTCAGACAATTATCTTGCTCTGCAGCCTTTATTTACAAGCATCAACACAGCACACCAAAACAAAGGACCACTGACTCCATTGCCCAATGAAAAACAAGATTCTGGTAAGAGCATACACGTTTTTGACTAAACTTTCCAACCAAACATTTAAACCAAAAGTTAAGCTTCACATCTAGCCTAAAATACCATCAGAATAGAGACAAATCTTAAAGAGAGAGCCCTCTCTGATTACAGTTTGGCTAGAAACTGTAATCCAAAGACTGGTTAGTGGTTACCCCGGCCGTATTCCCTTAGAGTCAAATGGAACAACCTGGGTGTTAACACATATCAATTCAGAAAAAGAGGGAGGGTGAAAAAACAAAGAACAATTTATCAGCTACACAAAGAAAAGGAAAGGAGGCGGTTGGTCCGAAGAGCAGCAAATCAAAACCTGCAGAACAATCATAGCAACCTACCACCTCAAAGGGAGAGGAAAGGAAGGAGATCCCAGTCAAGGAGGTAGAAAAAACTCCCACTTTTAGCCTAGAGAACGAGATTTCTAAATTAAAGATATCCATCCCCTTGACTAAAGTAATGAAGAACAACATTTATAAAGGACAAATTACTAAAATGTTGAATTGGG
The DNA here is from genome assembly GCA_000404065.3 of Pinus taeda. Classification (NCBI taxonomy): domain Eukaryota; kingdom Viridiplantae; phylum Streptophyta; class Pinopsida; order Pinales; family Pinaceae; genus Pinus; species Pinus taeda. The sequence continues at coordinate 4,335 of APFE031253764.1, read as the reverse complement.
ACCCAATGTGTGACATGGTAAATGTAGAAGAAGATCAGCCTGAAATGATTTTTGGACTAGCATCAAATGGTGAGTCTCGTGACAACGAGGTGCCACCTTTCTACATCAGTTTGAGGTTGTATGATTTAATTTTACATACTGCCATGTTCGATTCAGGAGCTTCTCACAATCTCATGCCCAAGGCTATCATGGATAAGCTTGGTCTGGATATCACTCGAAAATATCATGATCTCTATTCATTTGATTCTAGCAAAGTAAGATGTATAGGTCTCATCAAAGACTTGGTTGTGAGTTTGGATCAACTTCGTATGAAAAATGTCCCGATGGATGTGGTGGTAGCAGATATTCCTCCAAGGTTTGGCGTGCTTCTTTCCAGGTCTTGGGTAGCGAAATTGAAAGGGACACTACAACTGGATTTCTCCTATGCAAAAATCCCAGTGTTTGGACAAATGAGGAAGTTATATCGGGAACAAAAGATGAAATATATGATCACAAGCAAGGAGAAACTGATAAATCATCCCATTAACTATGTACATACAGATTTGGAGTATTTTGTTTTGTTTTCAGATAGTTTAAATGAGATAGATAGTCAGATGGTAGAAGCAGATGACATTCCAGAAAAAACAGAAAATTTTAGAGAGATTTTGAAAAAAGAAAGACAAGAAAAGTAGCAAAAGGTTGGGCAGTCAGCTAAAAACGATGGGAAACAAGCAGACAAAGCACAACAAACTGATTTTCAGCACTTACAAGAGGAGGAAGAAGGCTTATGGACCATGGATTTTGATGGAGCAGTAGGGAATGATGGAGCTGGTATTGGCATTCGGGTACGCAATCCTTTCTCCGCCCCAAACCAAGTACCTAGCAGCGTGAGAGTTTTCTCCTACAAGCTGGCCTTCGAATGTTCTAATAATGAAGTTGAATATGAAGCTCTGATTGCTGGCCTAAAAATTCTTAGAAATCTGAATGCAAAGAGGATTTCAATATATGGCGACTCCGAGTTGGTAATAAAACAGGTCAGAGGTGATATCAAGCAAAACATCCTAGGATGCGGGCTTATCGAAATGTAGTTTTGGACATCTTGAATCTGTTTTCCAAATACACTTTGACATGTGTGCCAAGAATCCAAAATAGTATTGCTGATGCTCTTGCCAAGGCAGCGAATAGCTTGAAGATCCCCATGAACTCCAACAATAAATTTGAAATCCATGTCAAGCACCGTCCAACCATTCTAGACAATCAACGACATTGGTAAGTGTTTCAAGATGACAAGGAGATAGATTTTCTGCTCAACAAAGGCAAGTTCGAAGAAACCTCAATCGATGTGGAAAATGATGAAGATAAAGGGAATGGTATAGATGAAGTGCAGATCAATCAAATGGATGTAATGCAGCTGAAGAATAACATCATTCCTAAGGGCTTGATACCTCTAGAAGAACTTTTTGATCAAGATGATGTAGCCCGAAACCAACATTGCAGCCGACAAAAAAGGGTGTAGAAGAGGTCAACATAGGTACAACTGCCAATCCAAAGTTGGTAAAATTGTCTAAAGCATTACCACCAAAGATCAAAGACAAATATATCAGTTTGATGGCTTCATTTGCAGATGTATTTGCTTGGGATTATTCTGATTTAAAGACCTATGATACAAATATCATTTAGCATACGATACCTATCAAGCCCAACCAAAAACCATTTAGACAAAAGCTGAGGAGGATAAATCCAAAGTTGTTGCCATCCATCGAAAAAGAGCTAAATAGGTTGTTCAAATCAGGTTTCATTGTTCCCATCAGATTTTCAGATTGGATATCTAACTTAGTGCCTGTACGTAAGAAAACCGGTGAGATCCGCCTATGCATTGATTTCAGAAATCTAAATAAGGTCTCATTGAAGGACAACTATCCGCTGCCCAAGATGGACCATATACTTCAACGAGTAGTGGGGGCATATCGTATGTCGCTGCTTGATGGTTATTCCGGATATAACCAGATTTCCATCCATGAAGATGATAGAAACAACACAACATTCACCACTCCATGGGGAACTTTTCACTATGCCAAAATGCCATTTGGTTTAAAGAATGCAGGTGCCACATTTCAGTGTGCCATGGACTTGGCATTTTCAAATGAGAAGGATGTATTTTTGGTGGTGTACTTGGATGACTTGAAGGTGTTTTCAAAATCTCATGAAGAACACATGCATCACCTAAAAATTGTCTTTCAAAAATGTAGGAAATATGGTCTATCGCTGAATCCTAAGAAACGCTTGTTCACCATGGAAGAAGGAAAATTACTTGGGCACATCATTTCGAAAGATGGCACCTGTATAGACCTAGCACGTGTGCAAGCAATTCAGAAAATCGATCTTCCCAGAAATAAAAAGGAAATACAATCATTCAATGGTAAGATGAATTTTCTGTGTCGTTTTGTACCCAATCTTGCAGAACACTTGAAAGAAATGACCAACATGCTTAAAAAGGACAGCCAGGTGAAATGGATAGACGAGGCGGTAAAATCTTTCAACTTGATCCAATTGGCCCTTTCTTCAGCTCCAGTTCTAGTAAGCCCGGACTATACTCAGGATTTCATAGTATTTTATTTTTCTTCGGAGCATACTATGGCAGCGGTATTATTGCAGAAGAGAGAGGGTCATGAAAGACCCATTGCATTTTTTAGCAGAGCTACAAGAGATGCAGCTTTAAAGTATAACATCATTGAGAAGCAAGCCTTGGCCTTGATGAAAGCATTGAAAGATTTTTGGGTATATATCCTACATTCTCACATTCTGGCCTATGTTCCTAATACTACTGTAAAAGATGTTTTGGTACAGACCGATCCGGAAGGGAGAAGAGGAAAATGGATTGCAGCCTTGCCAGAATACGATGTGGAGATAAATCCTACAAAGCTAATCAAAGGACAAGGGTTGGCGAAGCTAATGGATGAATCAAATTTACATGCATTGGACATAAATCTGATCGCTGCCCTGACCGATGATAATGAGGAAGGAACATCAATTCAGGTATCCGAAATGTTTGCATTGTCCCCATGGTATTCTGATATAATATATGTGCTGCAAAATCTATCACCACCGCCTGGCATGACTAGAAACAAAGCGAGAACACTTAAATTGAAAGCTGCCAAGTTTTGTATTTTGAATTCTGCATTGTATTGGAAAGATCCCGGTGGCATTTTGTTAAACTGCCTAGTGGAAGAGGAGGCAAAGAAATCCATGGAAGATTTCCACGGAGGAGAGTGTGGTGGTCATATTTTTTGGAAATCAACAGCTAACAAAATTTTGAGAGCAGGGTACTACTGGCTTACTTTGTTTGTTAATGTGCATAAGATGGTAAAGCACTGTCATAAGTGTCAACTCTTCGAAGGAAACAAAATTACAGCCTTTGCCACTCAATCCTATCGAAGTGAGCGCTCCTTTTCAGTAGTGGGGGTTGGATTTCATTGGGGAAATTCATCCCACATCTTCCGGACAGCATAGATGGATCCTTACAGCCATGGACTATTTCACAAAATGGATGGAGGAAACCCCTACCAGACAAGAGATAGACACGGTAATCATCTCATTTCTCGAAAATAACATCTTGTCTCGCTTTGGTTGTCCAAACAAAATAATCACTGATAATGCAGCAGTGTTTAAATAAAAAAGGATGGTAGAATTTTGTCATAAGTATCACATAATTTTGGGTCATTCAACCGCCTATCATCCGCAAGGCAATGGGTTGGCGGAATCTTCAAATAAATATTTAGTCAACATCATCAAGAAGCTGCTGGAAATAAATAAGAAGAGCTGGAACAAGAGGTTGGTTCATGCGCTTTGGGCAGATCAGATCACTCACAAAAAATCCATTGGTATGTCACCATTTGAGCTTGTTTATGGAATGGACACAGTATTTCCCACTTCTCTTGCTGCCTCGGTGATCAAACTCCTTCAGGAGGCTGGCAGTGAGGAAGATACCATGCAGAGAAGGCTGAATCAAATGATCCACTTACAGAAAACAAGAGAAGAAGTCTTCAAGAACACATCCAAACTGCAGGAGAAAATCAAGAAAATTTATGATAGAAAGGCAAAGATGGATAGATTTCAGGTGGATGATGTAGTACTGAAATGGGATGCAAGAAACAAGGTGATGAGCCCCAATTTTGGTACAATTTGGGCTCATTTTGGCCTACTTTACTTGCTCAAACCATTCATATTTATTTGCTTATGCATGCATTTCTTAGTTTATTCATGTTGTTTGTAGGAGGAAGGTTAGACACTTTATCTACGTGACTAATGCATTGTGATTCCAAGTTTTGGCATTAAAAAGGGGAGCAAGAGACAACG
>APFE031253757.1:10064-50623 GCA_000404065.3 Pinus taeda | reverse complement strand
TTAAAGTGAAGGAGGAGCTCATCTGGATCAGCAAGGCTGGACTGCTACAACAAGCGTTGGACCTAAGGTAAGATCGGAAAACACTTGACCTCTCATAGAATAATGTGTGTTTAGAGAAGGATTGCTCTTGTTTGGTTTGTTTGTCACTAGAGAGTCTTAGACTCCTAGGGAGGTTAGCTTTGTCCGCAAAAATAACTCTTTCCGCATGACACTAGCCATCAAAACAAGATGCAAACAATGACACAAAAATGGTTTTAAAGTAAAATTAAAAAATGGTGCAACACGAGAAACAAAGAAGGGAACAAAATATGGCATACGAAAGGATATTGAATTGGGCACAAACAAGGATGCAAAGAATGGTGTAAAATTAGGATGCAAGAAAGATGTAAGAAAAGACACAAAACAAGATGCAAAATGGGACTAAAAAAGGGTGAAACCAAGCATGTCAAAAATGATGCATAACTAGATGAAAATTCAAACTAAAATTGAGGTGCAAAATGAGATGCAAATGTGGACACAAAATGTGGCAGTAAAAAGGATGCAAATCTTGAAGCAAATAGGATGCAAAATTAGATACCAAAAGGGATGCACATTTGGACATAAAAAATTGTGCAAAATTGGACACAAAAGAAGAAAAAATGGTGCAAAAATGGGCATGAAAATGGTTCAAATTTGGATGCAAATTGAGATGCAACATTGGATGTAAAATGAGGTGCAACAAATCATTCAATACTTGGTGCAAAAACAAATGCAAAAGTAGACGAAAAAAAAAGTTCAAAATTGAACATAACAATAGACACAAAATGGGATGAAAAGGTGGATGCAACATATGGTTCAACATAGGATGCAAATTTCGATGCTCAAAAGGATGCAAAAATTGGATACAAGAAATGGTGTTAAAAATGATGCTAAATTGGATGCAACAAATGATGCAAAATTAAATGCAAAATATGGTGCAAAATAAGATGCAAAAAAAGGAGACAAATAAAACACAAAAGTGGATGCAAAAAATGGTGCAAAAATGAATGCAACATTTGGCACTAAATTAGATTCAACATATGGTGCAAAATTGGATGGAAAAAATGGTATAAAAAAAGGCAGAAAAAAATGGCACAAAAATAGATGTAAAAATAAGTACGAAATTAGAAGAAAAAAATGGCATAAGACCAGGTGCAAAAATTGGCACAAACTGGATGTAAAAAAAGGCACTAAATCAGATGCCAAAGATGGTGTAAAACTCAATGCAAATTATGACACAAAACTAGAAGCAAAGAATACCACAAAAGAGGAAGCAAAAAATGATGCAAAAAATGGCACAAAATTAGAAGCAAAACCTGTTGTAAAACCAAATGAAAATCTTGGTTCAAAATATGATGCAAAAAATGATTGAAAAATTGGCGTAAAAAAGATGCAAAATTTGCTGCAAAAAAGGACGCTTTAAAAATTATACAATAGAGCCAGATTTAGCGCTAGGCTACTCATCCCAATTGAGAAAAAAATGCACTAAAATGTGGTGCTAAATCTGGCGCAAATTTCCTATTTTGCTGTAGTGTCTACTGTTGTTTCTTTTAGAATTAGTTTCGTATGTGGAGCAACCTGTGAAGTCTTTACTAAGTTGATAATCTCATGGAGTCTACAGGAATTGTAGCAATTCCTCCATGGATCCTTCTGACCAATGGAATGCCTCGCCGATCCACGGAAAGTAAACTCTCGCACATGGTCTTTATAAATATCACGAGGATTATATTTATTAAAGTCCCCAATAGTGAATGCAAACCTGAATATTTCCTTTCCTATAGCATCCACAACTTTCAAGTTATTTTTCACGTATAATCCAATTTGCAAAGTAAGAGTGGGTCATGGTGCTTTCTTCTTCTTGTGCAAAGCTACTGAAAAACCTGTGGTGAGATGATATGACACTTATTGCATGATAAACTTGTCGATGGTGGACCTTGGTAAAACATGCAGAGGTTTCTCTCCATCGAACACTCTAATCAAGGTGCCACCTGGTGAGGCATACCAATCTGTGATGTTTGTTATCGCCTCCATTGTTCCTCGTGACATGCAAGGTGGATCTTCTTCAATGATAATATTGCAAAGCAGGATGATGAAGTGATCAATTATTTGTTCCATTACTCCTTGATGACTATAACATGAAAGGAACTTGCAATAGATATGCATGGAATATCCTTGTGGTGTTCATGTCCAGTTCATGCCAAGGAACCATTGTTGTGCACAGATTGCATCCAGTAAATATGCATACATATATATCCTTTCTTGCTCACCGTCAGGAGGACTTCGGGTGTATGCTACATGGGCTCTCACCGGTCAAGCCAACAGATCTGACCAATTGAACATCTTCCCCTTGTTCACAACTTGGTCCAATAAGACTACCCACCCTTCAGGAAAGGTTTTCGTTCTCTGCTGACCATGGATCCTACAAGCTAATATAACCAAGAGCTAGCAGGCCTTCCTAAGGGACTTTGTCTTGTAGACATGGATGGGTGTCTGTCGAAACTTTGATGGCTCTTTCACCCAACCTTTGACAATGTCTCTTATGTTCACATAGTTGTGGCTAGCATAGAACAATGAGTACATGATCTTCAATGGCTCCAGCAAGTGATACATGTGTTGATAATATTGTTCCTGAAAGGTAGCAATCTTATTTCCGCGATCACTACTCAATGTCATAGTCTTCTCATCAATGTGCAAGACAATCCATCTAATGACATCTACACATGTGAAGGTTGGTTATCTGCATGCAACCTTGTGTATTCCTGAATGTTGAATACTTATATAAACGTTTCGGTCCTCTAGATATGCCTCAAAGCTCTTTGCTGAAAGAGCTTCATTAACTTGCTGCCATGTTAATGTTGACCCATTTTCTATAAACAGTTGAGTTCCTGCATACATTAGAAATTCTACTGGTGTTTTCTCAACTTCTTCCGCAGTACTACTTTCAGTGGTCTCTTTTGAAGAAAATCTCTTTGGTTCCATCGTAACAATGACTGCTAGAGAGAAGTGCTCAACAACTGTAGTACATGTGGGACTAAAAAGACACTCATGGCAAGAAAATATCAGTATTAAGCAAATATAATTATAAGGCATGATCAAGTAGCAAACCGGACATCTGATGGGAAGGATTACATAATCTTCCTTCCCAGGAGATTACACCTCTAACATACTTGTTAAGGTTTTCCTCCCCTCCTTACTCTACTCAACTTAGTTGACAAGGATTAATCGAAAGTAGAAGACCGATTAGAGTACACAGTATTATTTAAAAGTGCAAGCATCATGATTTCACTTGTGACTTTCTTTGAAAGAAACGCATTTTCCATCAAAGTATCATCGACTAAAATAAATGAAAGATTCACATAAAGAGAGGGAGTAGAAAAATAACCAACATTGATAGCAATACAACTTACTCTTGGATTTCACCGATCTTTTCTGAGAAGCCAAACATGGTCTCATGCGGAATCTATCCTATGACTTAAAAGAAAACAAGAAAAAGGAAAGAAGTGGGACGGAAAGTAAATGAAATAAAATCAAAGAAAGAAACAAGAAAATAAAACAATTACGCCTACTCCTAACCTAATAGTGAATAGGTCAGACTCACGTGAAATAATACTTCCAATGCAGCCACTGGCGCATCGACTGGCCTATGTGCGCAAGGATATGCATGTCAAGAAAGATATATAAGCATAAAATCCAAAAAAAGATAAGGTAGTGCAAACCAAAATGTTTGAAGTTTGAAAGAACGTGCAAAAAAGAAAGAAAGAAATATGGACGGGAGACATTTTGTAGGTGCGTGGTGGGGTGTAGACACACTGCAACCTGAAATCATGCAAGCAAAAACTTTCAAACTGTGAAAACAGGTGAATGTAAAGAAATAAGAATTTTTTTGCTTTTCAATTGTGCTTGCATGTAAGACTCCTCCAATGACTGAGTGATAGGATCACATGATACAGATGGAGGATGCAAAAATTGTAAAACAAAATGATTTTCAATGTGTACAATGGAGTGATGAGGAGCTTAGATAGATTCAACACATTTCTGATTGGAAGTGGAACTGACCTCAAGACTACAAGAATGTGACATAGCCATAAGATCGGGCTAAAGTTCCTCGGAAGCTTGGGGAAGTTCCAATTCATCAGAATATGGATCATCAAAGATCAATAACTTAGAAATATCAACATTGGGAAAAGCATAATCGTGATCAAATGAATCAATAAAAATATCATGACAGCCATGATAAGAAATCTTAAGATTACAAATAGATGCATCCTTATGATCTGACGAATCATAAAGAAGGGATGATGGAAAATGAGAAATTTCATGCTCTATATTTCTAGAAAGATAAGATGAGAGATTGGGAGGATTGGGCAGAAAATATTTGTCCTCTATGCATCCAGATGATGTTGGAAATAAATGATAACACTGAGAGGGCGGGTGAATCAGCATTAAGGCTAATTTTAAACTTGTATGCCTATTTACTTTTCTTATTCAAGCTTGGCACCCATCCATATAATTAGCAACAATATGTAATATGGCAGCAACATTAAATCAACATACAAGCATACACACCATGAGCATCATACACATGAGACACAAGGTTTTACATGGAAACCCTTTCGAGAAAAACCCACCAAGCTTGTTCTCGTTATTGATGTAAAATAAGAGCACCTACTCTATTACATAAATTTGTTTTGTGAGAACCCACTCACAGGAAGCACCAACTCCCTTTGATTGTTTGCTAGCACTGACTAGCAGGAAGCACCAACTCCCTGTTTTTGTAGACACCTATCTTGCTTACTAGAAGCACCATGTGAGGCACCAACCTCATGGATTTTTTTCAAACACCAACTTGCAGATTCTTGGATTTATGCAAGCACCAACTTGTAGGAGGCACCAAACCCCAAGCTTTCTCAACCACCCGCTAGAGATGGAAGCACCAACTTCCTGTATGCAGGCACCAACCCACACTCAAATAGGAACTTTATGTTCTTGGTAATTTGACAGCCACGCTGCCTGATATCAGCTCTATTCTCTCTGCTCACTATGCAGCAGCCCACTGATCTACTCAACAACAGTCAGTCATCGCAGTCCACGCATCTCTGTTCTTTTCTCTTCATCAGTAGTCACTTAGCTCTTGGCCTTTTTCTTTCCAACACACAAACACAACTCTCAGTCTTCTTCTCCGCATAGGCACCTTCAACCTTTCTTGCAACACAAGCACTTTTGGCCTTTCTCACACGGCACAGGAAACTTCGGCCTTGCTTACACAATGCACAAAAAACTTCTTCCTAACTCACAACAACGTAGCTCTCGGGTTCTCTTTCCTCTTGATAGGAATTCTCAGACTTTCTCTACAGAACTGGCTCTCTCTCATCCTTACACAACAATGCACTCATTCAGAGCTTTTCCGCTTATCTCTCTCGAAATTATGTTTCTTCCCCCCAATTTCTCATCTGGGCTTTTGGGTTTTGTTCCTCTATTTCCCCCCCAATTGATGTTGTCACTTTGTCTTATATTCACACAGCGTGAATGTACCTCGACATGGCCCTTCATTCTACTGTTGTGTCTAACTTGGTCACTACCATTGCATTAACCATGAGAATGGGAAACTAACTTTTTCTCCATACTGGGAATAAATTCTCAGTCCTCCTACACACTCCAACCATGCACAGTCCTCTCTGTGTGCAACTCTCCTAACACTACGTCTCTCCATTCTTATTCATGGTTTCGCACAGCTTGGACGTACTTAAGCATGACTTCTCTTTGGACCATTATCCTTGTTGCCTTATCTCAGATTTTTTTGCTAATCCAACTGACACCATGAACCAACTTCTTCGATCTACATTTTTTCTATGGTAATTTACCCATTCATCCACTTAACTCATTGAGATGTGCATCAAAGCACGAGAATAGCTTGTCTCACCTCAAAGTAGACCCAACACTCTTTCTCGAAGATCATGGTCCTTTCCACCTTGACCCAATGATCTGAAGCTTCACATATAGTAACTTTCTCCAAAATTCATTTAAAGTAGAGTTATGAAATCTCCAACCTCTGATATGCTCCATAGCACTTAGGTGTTAAGCCTCACTCTACACCTTTGGTTCTTTGAATCTTTGCAGCCATGGTTCCAACCCAATATTGGAGCCCCCTTATCGAAACTTTTTCAAGTACCTACTATTATAAAGTTTTGATATCTTAATCCTTTGATCGCCACATTTTGATATGACATCATCATTACCACATGGCGACTCCTTAGAGGTGACACGTATTACCCGGTTATGGCTAATTAGACCACCCAATATGGTTGAATATGCTTGCCACGTGTCTTGTCGTATTTCCACATCATGTTGACATCATCTTCCACTGTACCTTATTGGACCCAATCATATCCTTCCATGTATCCTTATCAAAGCTAATCACATGCTTCCAAGTGTCCTTATCGGAGCCAATCATATGTTGCCATATGTCCTGCTAGAGGAGAGAGAAAAGGGCTTTCCCACCTTTGGTTTTGTTAATTCTCTTTTGGTACTCCTTGATGGCTTTTAAGGCTATTGACACTTCACCCATATTGCAACTTTTAAAAGGTTCTCACGTTCAGAAGTTCCAATTCTCCGATCACCGATATGCCGATATGTTGGTCCGTTGATCTCCGATATGCCGATATGTTGGACTGTCAATCTCTGGGGTTTCGAACTCCTTATGCTTCAATACGCTGATCTCTGATCATCGATGCACCGATATGCTGCCCTTTGATCATTGATTTATCAATATCTTTACCTTCGATCTTACGATCTCTAATATATTGTATCATCGATCTCTGATATGTCGATATTCCTTCTTACCTAAGGCTTCAAATCCCTGAACTTCAGCAAGCCATAACATTTCAACCAAGAATCCATATCATTGGAAATCTCTTCCATAGAAATTTACAATTGAGAGGATCTGATGTAGGCTTTAAGCCCATCTTCTACCTCTAAGATGGCTCCAAAATCACTACCACTCTTTTGCTCCTTGACTCCCCAAACAACTGAAATCACACCCACCATGGTGGTCTTTTGCATGAAGCTTGCAGCTAACATGGACTTCCATCTGGTCCATTACTATAATCATCACTTTATGTCTTCTATAATAAGCATGCTACTGTGATGATTTTCTACATGAATCTTGCAACTACCATGAGATTCCTCCTAGGCCATCATTGCAAACATCTGTTGCAACAAGCATCCAAGCTAGTCTGGTTGACATCAATGCCAACACTCCTGCCAATAGTTAGGCACTGATCCTACAAATATTTAGGCAATTCCAACTACCGAACACATCTCCCCAGCATGACTGTTGACATCAATGTTAACACACTTGTAGACGCCTTCACTAGGCCACTGGCCATCCAGATAATTTCAATTGTCCAACAATCTCCCCTTTTGGAATTGATGGCAACACTCCATCCTTCTCTTCATGTGATGGCCAAACCTCATGATGCTTCCACACATCTCATTGCATGAGACACCAATGGCATGCTCTCTTCTGCACATGCCATCACAGCTTCTCCATAAATTCTCTCCCCCTTTGACATCAATGGAAACGGGTTACAAGTTGCCTTTATCTCCCCGTGCAATCACCGACTGTGTAGACTAGAGTCTAGTTGTTGAGATGTGCATTCTGCTTCACATACATCTCTATCAGGGCTGTCGATATTCCTGCTCCATGAACTAGGCATATTTGATATGCTCCACCTGAACATATACTGCCTCTTCTTTATCCTTCCAGTTTTGGACGCCTTATGGCTTCTTGATGAGCACTCTCTCCACTAATGCATCTTTTGTATAAAACATATTGATACCCATTAAACTACTCATGGTATTGTTGCTCCTGCAAATACCAATTAATGATAATGCATTTCTTCTTGGATTTCACTGTCGTTGTTGCTTCTAAGATTGTGCTTACTTTATGTCATCATCTCCACTTCTCCCCTTGAGATCATATCTTTACAATAGGTACTTCTTCACAGCTAATACCAATTGCACCAAAATTAAATGATACAAATGGATAAATGTACCATGCAAACTCTAATATTTCTTTTCTCAAAAATAAATGTCCATTTGCACACAAGGTTACTCAACATGAGCCCAACACAACCAATTGACATAGTGATCCCAAGTGAGGGTTAAGGGACATGAAAAGATTACACCAATTGTGTTTCATGAACACAAGACTACTATGCATAATCAAACTCACAACTTAAATGAAATAAGGGTATTTCAGCCAAGATTCAAACCATTCATTTTCTCAGCGATCTCCCTTTCTGAGGCTACCCATTGTTACTTGCTACTGCTTATCAAAGTAGCTCCCCTTGAGTTGATGCTCTTTGATCTCCTACAACAACTTTCTCGCCTCTGTGTGGGGACTGATCCTGTGGACCAGACTTGACTGTGAGATTCTTGTCATTCCACACTTCCAGTGCAGCCCATCTTCTTCCCACAACATAAGATATTGTTGTGTACTTTTCATGTTGGCTGCACTCCTCCTTTTCAATGTTGATACATTAAAAATAAACCATTTTATTCATGTAATCATCAAGAAAACACAACCATACCTTCACAACTAGATGCACCTTTCGTTTATTCTTTTTGGCTACCTGCATTTGACTTATTTGGCCTTGCTTGAGGCAATTATTTTCCTTCACTGAAGAGAAACATAAGATCTAATCCCCCTCAACAGATCATCCCCCTTCTTCCTTCAAATCTTCAATGGTTGAGTCTTGACAGAAGCATTTATCTCCAACTTATTCTTTGCCCGTATTTGTGCTTCTTCTTGGTTGCACATGGGTAGATGAACCTTCTCTTTTACCTCCTCTTTCTTCACCCAAATCCTTTTGATGCATTTCTGCCTTATAGAGAGGTCCATCACACAGGTAAGAGGACCATTCTCTTTATATCTTCCTCCTCTTTTCATCTTGCTCTTTCGACACAGAGCACGAAGGACAAATCGGTATTACTCAACTCCATTCTTTCTCCTTGTCTTCAAATCCCAAGTTGTTGCATTCACATGCATATGCAACTAGATCTCTTGTGCCAAAATTTGCCACAAATGCATCATTTGATTTGGCCTAATAATGTGGCAGAGGAGTTACTCCTTTTGACAATGTTCTTGTCAAAACTCCTATCATGGCTAGCATGCCTTCTTCTAGCCTTTTTTTTCATTCTCGGGTTGCTGCTACCCAACACATTTTGTTTCCTTGCATGCCATCTACAGTCTATGGCTTTATGTCCAAACTTATTGTAAGAAAAAAAATATCCATGAAAAGGATTTTGATGACAGAGGTTACCTTTTCTTTGTAGAAATTTTCCTTGAGTAGGAAAGGACATATGTTGGCTCTTCATGTGCCTTCTATGAAAACTTGCATTTCTATCATGCACTCTTTCTTACAGTTTTCTCGACCTCTTCCAATGCACTACAAGCTATTGCTTCTTCTCCTTTTGTTTCTCTACTGATTGCTACTTCTTAGCCTTATTATGTTGCTTTTTCTTCTCCCATTGTTGTTTATTTCCATGTTGTTTCTGCTATCCAACAACATTTCTTTCTTTGTTGTTGTTGGAATATTGAACTCCCATTACATGGTAGCTTGACCCTTCATCATTCAAAATCTTAGAGCTTGATGTTTCCTTGAAACCCACACTAGTATTGATGAGAGGGGATATTTTATTTCCAAGTGTCTCGTCCAAGACTTTCTTGCTCCCTTCTAGCTTATGATATTGAGACAGCTCTATTTTTTACTTTTCTAAGTCATGTCTCAATGAGACTACCTCATTTTGTAGTCTCCCGCAGTAAGCTTTCGTTTCAACCAGCTGATTAGTTAACTTTCCATTCAATATACTAGCCTCTTCTTGTTGAGCATTTAGATCAACTAATATTTTTCTCAACCTTCCATTCTCAAGCTCATAAATTTTTAGTTTCTCCTCTTGCTTGAGATTTGCCTCTGATAGGTCCTCGATCTCCTTTAGAGAAGAGATCAACTTCGTTTTAAAAGGGATCCTTTCATTTAGATCCTTTTCTTCACTATCATAGGTGCTAGCTGAGTTGTCAAAGAGATCTAAGCCCATCTCTATGTCCATGGAGTCTTCCACAAGTCTAAGGGTTATCCCTTCATCATCACTACCTATGGTATTCTCATTTACTCCTATGGATGAGCACACCAGGAATCTATCTTCTTCTTTACAGGATCCCTTATTTTCTCTTGCTAATAAAATGGGTCTATCTTCATTAAAACTACTAGATGCATGGCTCTCTCTATCTTCAAGGGATTCACATGAACATCAAGATAATGAATGACCTATTTCTTTACACTTATCACACAACGATAGCTTACCTTATGAGCAGCAAGATCTCCTTTCTAAGACTTCTTCATCACCACCAGGAGTGTGATGAGCAACAACTTCTTCATGTTTTGGTTCATTGCTAGAACAGAAGGGCTTCTCAGCCTCTTCTTGAACCACATGGCTATCTCCACCATATATATATTGCAGTTTGTCCACTTCCATTTCCCACACATAATGCATCACCTTATCACCATCCAACTTAGATAACCCTCTCATGATGACCTCCTTGGCTTTTAAATTTTGCTCATTCTTTTCTCTATAATGGACAGAGAAACTCATATCTACATCCCAAAGCGTCAAATAGCCCAATATTCTAACCTTCCAGATTTCATAGTCAAGCTCATGGTCTGATTCATTTAAGAATGGAACTCTGTCTACTGTTAGCCAAACTTTATTATTCGTTGTTTCCCTTTGATCTACCTTCTAGCAATTAATTTATTCCTTAAGGAACTTGGCTCTAATACCAATTGTTGGAAACAAATGATAACAATGAGAAGGGGGTGAATAAGTATTAAGGCTAATTTTAAACTTTTATGCCTATTTACTTTTCTTATTCAAGCTTGTCACCCATCCATATAATCAACAACAGTATGTAATAGGGAAGCAATATGAAATCAACATACAAGCATACACACCATGAACATCATACACATGAGACCCAAGGTTTTACATGGAAATCCTTTCGAAAAAAACCACCAAGCTTGTTGTTGTTATTGATGTAAAATAAGAGCACCTACTCTATTACATCAATCTGTTTTGTGAGCACCTACTCATAGGAAGCACCAACTCCCTTTCATTTTTTGCTAGCACTGACTAGCAGGAAGCACCAATTACCTCTTTTTTGTAGACACTTGTCCAGCTTACCAGAAGCATCGTGTGAGGCACCGACCTCACGTATTTGTTGCAAGCACAAAATTGCATCTCTTTGGATTTATTCAAGCACCAACTAGTAGGAAGCACCAACCCCCAAGCCTTCTCAAGCACCCACTAGAGATGGAAGCACCAACTTCCTGTATGCAAGCACCAACCCACACTCAAATAGGAACTGTATGTTCTCTGTAATTTGGCAGCCACTCTGCCTGATATCATCTTTGTTCTCTCTGCTCACACTTCTCACTCTGCAACAACCCACTGATATGCTCAACAACATTCACTCATCGCGGTCCATGCAACTTTGTTCTTTTCTCTTCATCAACAGTCACTCATCTCTTGGCCTTTTTCTCTCCAAGGCACACACACAACTCTCAGCCTTCTTTCTCTGCACATGCGCCTTCAACCTTTCTTGCAACATAGGCACTTTCAGCCTTTCTCATATGGCACAATAAACTTCAGCCTTGCTCACACAACACACAGGCAACTTTCGCCTAACTCACAGCAGGGCATCTCTGGGGGTATATTCCCTTTGCATAGGTATTCCTGACCTTTCTCTGCAAAACTAGCTCTCTCTCAACCTTACACAACAATGCACTCACTCAAATCTTTTCCACTTAGCTCTCTGGAAACTATGATGTGTCCCCCCAATTTCTCACCTGAGCTTCTAGGTTTTTTCCTCTGTTTCCCCCCCAATTGATGTTGTCACTCTGTCTTGTATTCACGTAGTGCGAGTCTCCCTCGGCATGGCCCTTCATTCTATTGTTGTGTCTGACTTGGTCACTAGACTCACTACCATTGCATTAACCATGAGAATGGGCAACTGACTGTATCTCCATACTGAGAATGAATTCTCAGTCCACCTGCACACTCCAACCAGGAACAATCCTCTTTGTGTGCAACTCTCCTATCACTGAGGCTCTCCACGATTATTCGTGGTTTCACACGGCTTGGTTGTACTTCGGCATGGATTCTCTATGGACCATTATCTTTGTTACCTTATCTCAAATTTTTCTGCTGATCTAACTAACTCCATGAACCAACTCCGTTGATTTGCATTTTTTCTATGGTAACCGACCCATTCATCCACTTAACTCACAGAGACATCCATCATAGCACAGGAATAGCGTCTCTCACCTCAAGTCAAACCCAACACTCTTTCCTGAAGATTGTGGTCCTTACCACCTTGTCCCAGCGATCTTTCATAGTCACCATTTATTCCAGCGACCAACTCTTATGTGATCATTTACTCTTTAGCTTCCAACTCATCCAACCTTCAATACTCCTTTGTGCTACTATATCAAAGCTTCTACACCACAGTGAAATTTCGGAGCCCAAACATCTTGTAACTCTATTAATAAGATGTTACAATATTACAACATTTCGATTGGCCTTTAGCCCCTTCTTCTTGGCTCCTTATTACATCTCCACCATAGGACCATTGCTTATGACCGTCGATATAGTGCTTAGGTGCTAAGTATTTTAGCATCCTGTCAGGGGCCTTTCTCCTCGTGTTATTGCTCTGTGACCTTGTTTTTTGGGCTCCACTACCAAGCACCAACAACACTAGAAGATTCATATATCATACATTTAAAACTTAGTTCTAAAATATCCAACCTCTTATATGCTCCACAACACTTAGGTGCTAAGCCTCGCTCTATGCCCTTGGTTCTTTGAATCTTTACGGTTGTGGTGCTAAGCCAATATCAGAGCCCCCTTACCGAAAATTTCTCAAGTACCAACTATTATAAAGTTCTGACATCCTAATCCTCTAATCGCTGACTTCCGATATGACATCATCACTTCCATGTGGCGACTCCTTAGAGGTGACACGCGTCACCTAGTTATGGCCCATTACAGAACCCAATATGGTTGAATATGCCTTCCACATGTCTTGTCGTACTTACATGTCAGCTGCCATTATACCTTATTAGAGCTTATCATATCCTTCCATGTGTCCTTATGAGAGCCAATTACATGATGCCATGTCTTCTTATCAGAGCCAATCATATCTTGCCATGAGTCATGCTAGAGGAGAGAGAAAAGGGCTCGCCCACCTTTGGTTTTGCAATGAAATCCTTTGTTAATTCTCTATTGGCACCCCTCAGTAGCTTTTAATGCTATCGCCGCTTCACCCATATCACAAATTTTAAAAGGTTCTCATGTTCAAAAGTTCTGATTCTCTGATTTTCGATATGCTGATATGCTAGTCCGTTGATCTCTAATATGCAGATATGTTGGACCATCGATCTCCATAGTTTCGAACTCCTGTTGCACTGATACACAAACCTTTAATCACTGATGCACTGATATGCTAGCCTATGATTGCCAATGCGTCGATATGCTGAACTCTGATCTTCTAATCTCTGATATGTTAGATCGTCAATCTCCGATATGTTGATATTCCTTCTTGCATAAGGATTCAAATCCCTAAACTTCAATAGGCCATAATTTTTGAACCAGGAATCTATTTCTGGACTTCCACATATTGTTGGAAACCTCTGCCAGAGAAATTTCCAATGGATATGGTCTGATGTAGGCTTTGAGCCCATCTTCTACCTCTAATATGGCTAAAAACTCTTTTCCACTCTTCTTCTCCTTGACTCTCCAGACAGTTGAAATTGCACCCACCATGGTGGTCCTTTGCATGAAGCCTGCAACTATCATGGAATCCCATCTGATCCATCATTGTAATAATAATTGTATGGATTCTACAATAAGCCTGCTACTATGATGATTTTCTACATGAAGCCTGCGGCTACCATGAGATTCCTTCTGGGCCATCACTGCAAACATCTGAAGCAACAAGCATCCAAGATAGTTTGGTTGACATCAATGCCAATACTCCTGCCAATAGTTAGGCAATGCTCCTACCAACAGTTAGGCACTACTTCTGCCAACAGTTAGGCAATACCAACTTCCCAACACATCTCCCCAGCATGACTATTGACATCAATGCCAACACACTTGAAAAGTCTTCACTAGGCCACTGGCCATCTAGACAATGCCAACTGTCCAACAGATGAAAAATTTGCATTCCACATGTTCTGAGAATGATTGAAATTAGTAACATAAATAGAAACTAAATTTTCACAAGATTCAACAGGAATGACAGAATCATGGAAAATTTTTGGATAATGCGGAATAGGTTTGAGAGGAAGGAGGTCATCCTTCATCACAAAATCTTTTTTAGATTTAGACTCCCACACATACTCATCAAAAATGATATCACAGATTGGTTGTTCAACACCAAATCCATCCAGAACTTGATCCTCGTGAACATCACAAGAGAGAGTCAAAAAAGATAAGTACAACACATCACAATCTAGAGAATCAGATGGACCAAAGGCTGGAGGATG
The DNA here is from genome assembly GCA_000404065.3 of Pinus taeda. Taxonomy (NCBI): domain Eukaryota; kingdom Viridiplantae; phylum Streptophyta; class Pinopsida; order Pinales; family Pinaceae; genus Pinus; species Pinus taeda. Next base: position 36,002 of record APFE031253757.1, on the reverse strand, counting down.
AGGAGATGAAAATTCATCAAAACTATCGAACTCACAGTCCAAACCTGCACTAAAATTCTGAGTGTGTGAGGTGGAAAAAGATGGTGGTAGATCAATGTATGAATTCTTAACTTCTCCCACCTCAACCTGCATAACTAGATCTATTTGCTGAGAAGGGGATGGAGGGTCACTTGGAACATCAACCTCATCCATCCCTAATTTAGAAGCTCTAATATCGAGGTATGTTGGGAGATGTTTGAAAGATTCAAGCTCGTGCGTATTTTTTGAAATGTGAAAAAGATATTGAAATCTCTCTTATAAGAAAGGCCAATCAACTTCATCTTTAGGGAATTCAAAACAAAAATGAATGAAACGATTGTGAAAATGATGCAGCGATTCATCAGGTGATTTTCATAATTGCATAATTTTCATGCACAGATGTTTACGATCATACATATCAAAAGCATGAAACAGTTATGTGAAAAGATGTTCAAAAGAGTGTATGGAGGCGTTAGGAAATGTGCAACACCATTCCCTTATGTGCCCTTCGAACGTGAGAATGAACAACCTACAACCAACATCCTCGCAGTGGATGCTGTGTTCTGTGCAAAATTCAAGAAAACGAGCAGTATGCTCAAATAAGGTTGTTTCACCCTCGCCATCAAATTTTAAAGTTGACAAGTCATCTATGATACTCACCGGCACTTTCAAACTTACGTTTCTAGAAAAACATGTTGGCGGTATCATTGTGGAAGAATTCATTAAAGGAGAATATAAATTAAAAATAGACTTCAAGGGCCCAACTTGACCCTCCTTCTGGTGCCAAAAATGTTGACGGTGTTGGACCCACCAACATTCAGGGTGTCTCTCCAATATGAAGTCCCAACTAGACCTCACACTATTTGGAGTAGGAGTCCTAGTAGGGGGTGGTAATGCTAGTCCTTGTTTGTGAAAACGCACAGAGTGAAGTATGGTAACTTTGGGTCAGAGAAAGTGTGTGACCCTGCAGAAATCCAAGTGCGATGCATGAAGGTTCCAATACACGAAGAGAAAAGGAAGTGCGCCCCTTGGAAGCCTGTAATAGTACAAAGCTTGAAAGGAACTCATGAGTGTAATGACATCGCAGGATAAGATGTAGAATAGTCCACAATTTAAAGTGATGAATTAATACAACAAAATGCATTCAACAAGATTCATACAAATACAAACAAAATAGTTCATAAGCATAAGAATAAGTTAAATAACATACATTGCAAATACAAAAAGAATAGTCCTACTATATTCACAACATATGCATGAAAACATGTTGGCTCTGATTTTATTATAAGTGAAAGTTCCATTCATACATACACCATTGACATACCACTATCCCCAATAGTGGAACATTAAAGTTAATAACACATGATCCTCTAAAGAAGTATATTCGCTCTACGCTACAAAGAAGCCAAGGCTCTTCACAATACTCCCAAGATCCTTCTAAGCCTAAGCCTAGCCAAAAAATTACCTCCCAAAATCTCTTTACATGAGTTATGAGGTTTTATTTATAACAATAGGGGGTGACTCTTCAACTCCCCTTTGTGACCTTTGGACTACCCTCATGACTCTTCAAATTCTTTACAAAATGTCTCATTACATTACATCATGACTTCATATTCCAATATTGACACTTGGAATTTCACTTACAACATAATGAAAAATAATATTACATTTTACACATGTACCCATATAAGAAAAAATAGGTTAGAGACAACATGACAACCTAACAAGACACAACACTATGATGCTCTGAGTTTGGGAGAATTCTAGCTCGGCAACCTCCACTTGCTACTTCTCGGTCACATATTGGTACCAAGCTCAGTACTGTGTGATGATGTCCCCAAATTGCATAATGGTTTCTAGTTGGAAGCGGACTCTAACATCCATGGCATCTAGGTACAATGTCTTGGAACCAGTTTCAAGTTTGTTCTAAAGCATGAGAAGCATTGATCTAACTTGGTCAAGACCATCGATGTAATTCTGCATGTTCTATTTTTTCAGCTCCAAATCTTCCTTGGTGGCAATTTGTCTCAGCTACTCCAGGTACTCTTCCATCTTCGGTCAAACTTGGTTCCTAGGTTTGGCTATGGTAAGTGAACCGGCTAATGGGATCTGGTGTGTTTTCACCAAGACATCCAAACTACTGAACAACTGTACATATGAGGCCTAAATGCTACCAATAATTGAGGTGAGTTGCTTTTTGTTTTGAATCAACATCCAATCTTTTTCTTTCTCCAGCTCTTCATGTGGCTTCATTTTCTTTACTAAGTCAAGCAGTTCCCCTTTATATCACGTTGTCCATGTTTTCACATAGGTGATGGCATCTTGTATGTTATTGAAAGTTTAAAAAAAATCTTTTCTATATTGTCTTGCACCATGCAAATGGACAACTTATTTATGTACCATCACAAACCCCTCATAGAGCTTCCGCGTGGTTTCTCCAAGTGTTCATACTTCAGCTAGTATTGTTGCTCTCATCTCCTCTAAGTAAACTTGTTCAGAAATTACACTCTATGTTGTTGTGTGGAGTTTTTCTGCCTCTTTCGTGGTATCCTACAAGTTCTATGCCAATTTCTCATTCTCAGTCGTCAAGTACTGAATGTTTGATCTTGTTGCTCCTACGAAGGCCAAGATGGCTTAAGCAATGGAATTTGGATGCGTCTTGGTGTTCGCTACTATCACCCTTTCTTTAATGAATGTAGGTGATGTGTGATCATTCGGAAAATGATTTCTTTGTACTTGTACAATCCTCTTTTGGAACTCATCGAATGACAGATTGTACACATCCATTTCTTGATCATCATCGAGGGGAACATCAACCCCTTCTTTGCTCTGGGGTGGCTCTATTGCTAGAGGTGGTGGAGACTGAGTGGTGACCTATGGTGCGCTCAGAATCAAATCAAAATATTCATTCTAAGGATCATGTTGCATCTCCATGTCTATTACTTCAATCAAGTGCTCAATCTGATGAGAAATTTCTCGATTTTACATATGTTCACCTTCCTCCTTAGCTGCTGGTTGGTTTTGTTCCTACTCTTCAACTTGTATCAGCTTTGTTTCTTTTGTCATTGTGCCTTTTCTTTGTTCTTATTCCTGCTTATGCTTCTCTTCGTGTTCCCTCCTCCTCAACTCCTTTTCTTTCTTTAGTTTCTACTCTATATCCTGTAGCTTCAATTTTGCTTCCTGCAACCTCTGTTTTTCTCTCTTCCTTTGTTCTACTCTTTATATCCTCGGCTCCCTCTATGCTTTTGCTGCTAAAGATGCTTTCATAAGAATAGGATCTGCTTTCATCTTGCAGCTTTGTTCTCCCTCTAGATTGTTAGAAATATTCCTTTTTCCTTTGTCCCACATAGAATTATTTCCTTTTGTTGTTGTTTCTTTCAGAATTGTTGTTGTTTATGGAGCATCCTATGAATTCCCTACTAAGATGATCGTCTCACGGAGTCTAGAGCCATTGTAGCAATTCCTTTGTGGATCCTCCTCTAGCCAATGGAATTCTTTGTTGATCCACGGAAAGTTAAATCTTGCACAATGGTTTTTACAAATACCACAAGGATCATACAAGTTAAAATCCCCAGTACTAAATTCAAACCTAACTATTTCCTTTCCTTTGGCATCCACGATTTTCAAGTTATTTATCTTGTATAATCCAATTTGCAAAGGAAGAGTGGGCCATGGTGCTTTCTTCTTCCTATGCAAAGCTACTAACAACCCTGTGGCGAGATGATATGACACTTCTTGCATGACAAGCTTGTTGGTGGCATACCTTGGTAAAACATGCAAAGGCTTCTCTCGGCCGAACACTCTAAGTAAGGTGCCACCTAGTGAGGCATACCAATATGTGATGTTTGTTATCACCTCCATTTCTCCTCATTACATGCAAGGTGGATCTTCTTCAAATATAATCTTGTAAATCAGGATGATGAAGTGGTTAGTTAGATGTGTCATTACTCCTCAATGACTAAAATCTGAAAGAAACTTGAAATAGATATTCACGGAATATTCTTGTGGTGTCCATGTCTAGTTCATGCTAGGGAACTATTGTTGTGCACAGATTGCATCCAATAAATATGCATACATATAGATCCTTATTTATTCACCATCGAGAGGACTTTGGGCCTGTGCTATGTGGGCTCTCAGCTTTCAAGCTAATAGATCTTACCATTTGAATAGCTTCCCCTCGTTCACAACCTGGTCCAATAAGATTTCCCACCCTTCAAGAAAGGTTTCCGTAATTTGCTAACCATGTCCTGCAAGCTAAGATAACCAAGAGCGGGTAGGCCTTCTTGAGGAAATTTTTCTTGTATACATGGGTGGGTGTCTGTCGAAAATTTGATGGATCTTTCACCCAGCCTTTGACAATGTCTCTTATGTTCACATACTTGTGGCTAGCATAGAACAACGATTCCATGATCTTCACTAGCACGGGAAAGTGATGCATGTGCTGATAATTTTCTGCCTGAAAGGTAACAATACTGTGTCCGCTTGCACTACTCAATTTCATAGTCTTCTCATTAATGTGCGAGACAATCCAGCTAATTACATATGCACACAGGAAGGATGGATATCTAGATGCAACCTTGTGTAATATTGACTGCTAGATATTGAGATAAACCTATCAGTCCTCTATATCTGCCTCAAGGCTCTTTGCTGAAAGAGCTTCATTAACTTGTTGCAATGTTAGTGTTGACCCCTTTCTGTAAAAATTTGAGTGTCTTCATACACTAGCAAGTCTACTGGTGTTTACTCAATTTCTTCCCTATTACTGGTTTCAGTGGTTTCTTTCTAAAGAAGATCTCTTTAGTGTCGTGGTAACAGTGACTGTTGGAGAGAAATGCTCAAAAACTGTGGTACCTATGGGACATAAAAGACACTCATTGCAATTTAATATCAGTCTTAAGAAAATCTACTTACAAGGCATGATCAAGAAGAAAATTGGGCATTTTGATGGGAATGGTTGCACAATTTTCATTGGCAAGAGGGACTGGCTACCTGTGAGAACTGCACACTGTGGAGTCCCAATAGTCAAGGGTGATGCTTGAGGCTTTGGACTGCATAATCTGCAGTCCCAACCAGGGTATATATTGGGAGAGACTTCGCATTACGCAGCCTCAGTGGCCAAGTTAATAGGCTGACCCCTGGAACTACACAGTGCATAGTTGAATCTAGCTTGTACTATGCACTCCGCAGTTCTAGAGGCCAAGCTTGTGGATTTAGCCTTAGGATTATGCAGTGCTGAGCTGGGCAAGGCAAGATCTGGCCAAGGAGAGTGTAGATATGCCCGGTGGAAGTGTGAAAAATTATTTGAAGTGAGCAATGATGTGAATTTGAGTGAAAAACTGACTAAGCATGAGTAAATATGTTATGAACATTATAAATAAATAAAAATAGATAAAAATAATAATCATAATAATATAAATATAATAATAAATAAGTAAATTAACTGAGGCTTAGTTAGTTAATAATGAAAAGGCATGTCTTAGAGACATGCCTATTTGTGAAAGGGTACTTACCTGGCTATATATACAGGACCCTTATTCTCATTTGTACTCATCCTATATCAATTATTTTATTCAATATGCAATTACAATTACTGTACTACGATGCATGTCTTTGTTTACGAAGTATTTTAAATATTTCTGTTGCGTATACGAATTTTGGTCGTCACATTGGTATCAGAGCTGTTTGACCCTCTGGTTGCTCAACCGTTGCACAGAGGCGTGTTCTACAATCCAGGTCTTTGACTGTCAAATTCATCAACATTGTTGTCGTTGAAGCGTTTCACTACAAGAATTTGGAGTTTCTCCATTTCACTATCAAGAATTTGGCCATTCAAAAAAAGATAAAAAGTTAATATATATGGAGAGAAAATAAAAGTTAAAAAAAAAAAGAATTAAAAAATATAGAAAATTCAAATTAAAAAAAAATAAAAAATAAGTACATATAAATATTAAAACATAAATAAATATAGTCCGATGTAAATTTTGAAGGATAAAATTCATATATATAAAAAAGGTTCTACATTATTGATAAAAAGTTCATAATAAAGATAAGAGGGAATCTTTCCAAAGATATTTAAAACTATACGTAAGAGAAGTAAGAGAAGGAAGAGTAGATAATATTATCTTGATTCTTCATTAAGTTGTTTACAAGCCCGTGGTTATGGAAACCCATGTTAATTGCCCATGGTAATTAAAAAGTAAAAGAAAAACAAAAGGAATACAAAATATCTTTATGTGAATGGTAAGTTTTACTTTTTATGTGGAGAAGCTCGTGGTTTTAGAAACCCGTGGTAATTTCTCATGGTATTTTAAAAGTAAAAGAAAAACAAAAGGAATACAAAATCTCTTTACGTGAATGGTAAGTTATACTTTTTACGTGAAGAGTATATAATATTATTTTGATTCTTCATTAAGTGGTTTACAAGCCCGTGGTTTTAGAAACCAATGGTAATTGCACGTGGTATTTTAAAAGTAAAAGAAAAACATTAAGCGAGTCAAAAGTACATGAGTGAACATATGTTTTATAATATACGCTAAAGGTGAATAGACATGTTTCACTAGGGTTGTAACGTTTCAAAAAGAAAAAAAATATTATAAATAAAAGATATATAAATAGAAGTATTATATTATAAAGGTGTATTTAAAGAAAATTTCAAGTCATAAAATTATTGAATATATATATAAGTACAGAGCGGGTATTATTATAAAGGGTTACACAAGGAGAAAATATCAGTGAAGAGTTTACGTTAAAGTGAAGTTGAATTAAAGTATAACGAGCTATATGAAATTTAAAAAATAAATACAAAGGACAATAAAATATTTAAAAGAAGCCAATTGAAACAATATTTAAGTATTCTTTTTAAAATACAAAAGGAAAAAAAACGTAAGTAGAATTATATAAAAAGAATACAAGGGAATTTTGAAATATTAAGGATAATAGGAATTTTGATTAAAAAGAATTTTGAATATATATATATATATATATATATAATATATATAATATATATATTAAAAAGACACTTTTAAATGAGGTTTTAAGTACAAAGTCCAAAGGAACTTTAAATATAATACATTAAGTCATCTCAACAAAACAAATGGGATCAATCATTGAAAAAAAAATGATGGAGCTCAATTCTAAAATGACGAAGGAAGAAAGGTTTTCTTATAATGGTCTTCCAGTTACAGATCACAGAGTAATTACATTAAAAGGAAGTATCCAAGGAAGAGAAGTTAATGTTGCCATCAACCCAAGCAATGATAAAAATTATATCAACATCAAGTTGACAAATCAACTATTAATTCCAGAGCTAAGCATTGGTGTAAAAAAATATATTTTTGACCAAAACGAGTATAAAATTAGTAATCTACAAGTGACAATAGGTCATTATGACTACATATCTCAATTTCATGTTGTAAGGAGGGATAAAAACACTGAGATCATAATCAGTCAACCTTGGTTTAAGGATTTAGGTACATTCATGTTAAACATAAAGAAACAAGTTTTGACGTTTCCTTATAAAGGGAAGATGGTCATGTTTCAAGACATAACAAGTAAATCAAAATAAAAAAAATCTTCATTAGAAGACCTTAAGGATATCTCAAACTTGATGTTTCAAGATAACAAAAAAATGATATCAAAGAAGCAAAAAGAGCTTGAAGAAGTCATTTGCAGCAAAGACAAATAAATTTCGTGCCTCAGAGTTCACCAAGAAAAACTACTCGAACAAATAAAGAAAGATCAAGCATCAAATAAGGAACTCAAGGAGCATTTATTAGAACAAGAAGAAGAAATTTTATGTTTAAAGAACCTTACCAAATATTAGTAGAACAAATCAAGTATTTAAAAGATGAGAAGCATGAAGGCCAAAATAAAGTTGACTCGAAGAATGAGGAATGCTTACGTCTCAAAAATCGTAATAAAAATCTGCTCAAACAGATTAAAAAACTTATGGACGAAAAGAAATGTTTGACGAATAGGTTCAAAAAACTTGTCACAAAGGAAGCATCAAAATCTCCAGATGTAACAGTCCAAACTGAAGAAACAAACATCAATACCACTAATCTCGTAGTTCAGGCAAATCCAAACCCTATTTAAGTAAAAACGTACTCAGAGGTTGTTGTTCAAATAGAGGAGACACCAAATAAGGATTCAGCAGTTAAGTCAGCAACAACAATGCTTGATGGAAATCAGGAAACTGCCATAAAAACGTTTAAGGAAGTTCAAACAAGAAAAATTCCTTATCTACATCTGAATCACAAGAGTAGACACCTTAATCAATCTACAAATCTATATCACGCAAAACATAAACAAACTTATGTTTTGAAGAATATTGAAGTGAGCTCAAACCGGTCATATGATAACTATTCACCACACATCTCCAAGTATCAAAATATTCCCCAAAAGATTAATCTAGGATGGTCTGATACGTTTTCAGTACGACAATTCTATCTATTGCTTAGAACAACATATCGTCTTGTACCAACAAAGATAAAAGCTCAGAACAAGAAGATATTTTGAACAACAAAAGAGATCTAATTCTTCATCAGTAAGCTTTGAGGACAAAGCTTTTTGAAGGAGAAGGCAACGTTATGAACATAAATTATGTAAAAATAAATAAAATTAGATAATAAATAATAATCATAATAATATAAATATAATAATAAATAAAAGTAAATTAACTAAGGATTAATTATTTAATAATGAGAAGGCATGTCTTAGAGACATGCTTGTTTGTGAAAGGGTACTTAAATGGCTATATATGCAGGACCCCCATTCTCATTTGTACTCATCCTACGTCAATTCTTTTATTCAATATACAATTACAGTTACTGTCCTACGATGCATGTCTTTGTTTACGAAGTATTTTAAATATTTCCGCTGCGTATACGACTTTTGGTCATTACAAAATCCATGTAGATCAAGTGCAACAAATAATCAAACAAAAGGAAAATCAAGTATGTGAGGAGAGTCATCACAACAGTGACCATTGGTACAAAAATAGGAAAACCAATGTGACACTTGTGAAAGGCAAATGAAAACTTTAAAAAATGCTTCTACAAGTTAAAAAAAGTTGAAATGTCAGCAACTATTAAGAGAAATAAGTAAAACAAAACTTGCACAAGCGAAACGACAAAAAGTGACAGAAAAAGTGGCAAAAGACAACAAAAGTGAAACTCACTCAAAAAAGAAACAACGAACACATCGAAGGTTCCTTGATCTCCTCGAGGATTCCAGAGCTCCAATGTGCAAGTGAACTCTAGAGGCATTGATTAAATAGATTTAATCGAATTATGGTTTATGACATGCATGCCTAAAATCAAGGAAAAAGCAACACTTGGCAGAAGTTTCCAAAAATAGAAAGAGTACCTCCTTTGGGATGCTAAAATTAGATCCCTATTTTTTAGGGATTCTTTTTTCTTTTTTAACTCTTTATTTTTTCTTTTTTTGGGGAAACTTTCCATGCACACTTCTAGGAAATACTACGAAATTCTAGGGAACTGGGCAACTTTCTGGCTCAGTGTACTACGCAGTTTTTGAGCTCAGTGAGGGATTGCAAAATTTATGTTCTCATTGCTAGGTTTCCTTCCCTGACTACACAATTTTTTAGCTCAAGGCTGACTTCCAGCCAGAAATGCACAATTCCCATTATGAAGGTTGCTTGCCCTCATGGATTGCGCAGTTTCTGGAGGCAAGCCCAAAACTGTTGTGAGACCAAGTTGGGAGATCAACTTGTGATTTGGGAACATCATCTAAGTTTGAAAACAAACAAGCACAAGCACAAATGAAAAGATAAGTCTTAGTTAAAGCATGAATACTTGAATCAGTGCAAGATGAACTCCTATGGATAAGAAGGAAGGCTCCAAAATCAAACCATAGGAAAAAAATTGGAGGGTGGTTGTAGCCACTACAACACCATATATTTTGGCTTTGTACATACTCAAACAAGTCAATGGGTAGATGTCCTACTTGAGAAATAAACGGTCAAGTGAGTGGTCATCAAGAAAAAAAATGGCATGGTTTTATCAGTTGGATAGAGGTGTCTACCTATCTTAGGTTTGAAGGAGATAATTGTATTGGTGTTAAAATATAACAATATCATGGAGTTTGTAGAACAAACCCAAATTCCTCATACCAATGCAACACTTCTCGACACCCACAAGAAGAAGGAAATGAAATCCAAGAGGATAATCCCCATTGGAGTGAAGGATCATATTGTTCCTAATGTATTTAGAAAGAAAATTATTAAAGAAATGAGGGAGGCATTGACCAAGAGGTACAAAAGTGACAACCATAACCAAAAAAAATTATTTGAGAGAGATACTCACGAGCACCAAGATGTCCAATATTAAGACAATTTATTTTTGTCGCACCCAAATATCTCAAGTATGAGATGAGCTTTTTGTAGTAGGGGAGAAGGTGCCAAACTCAAAACTGGTAAGGATAGCTTAGAATGGGTTCATAGAGAAATGGGGTACTTTCCTTAAGGGAGTACTAGCATGGGGGGATTTCTCAACTTGGAATAGGTTGTGGGATGACTTCACCCAAGGCAAGACTCATGAGGAGGATCTATGTTGTATTCAAGTAAAAGGTGAAGGGGATGAAGAGACCATTTCTCTTTCAAGTCATGCAAGAAAGGGAAAGGGGGTTAAAAAAAAAAGTAGAGGAAGGATCCTCTCGTGATGGGAAGAAAAAGGACATGAGAAAATAAGTTTTTTGCATGTCACAAAATAGGACATTATGTGATCCAATGTCAAAACTGAAAGAAATACAAAGGTAAAACATAACTTGCAACATCAAAAAATATTGAAGTGGTTGCAACAAAATTTGAGTTTTCATTGGTGGTTCCTTGATTTTTTGAAACTAGTATTAGAAGTGCCTAATTTTAGATGGTGATGCATGGTTCATGGATGGTGGAGCATATCATTATATGATGTGAATGAGGGAAGTGTTCCTTGGTGTTTTAGAGATAGATTTAGCGACGCGTGTGAAAATTGGTATGAGTACCATACATGCAGTGAATGGGGTTGGAACAATGTTATTCCAGTTAGAATTGGGAGGATCTTTGAAGATGGAAAAAGTGTTATATGTCCCATAGATGAAGACGAACTTTCTTTCAATCTCAGTTCTAGAGAATGAAGGGTATGATGAGTTCAAAAAGGACAAGTATTCATAGGGATCCACCCAAGACACATCAGTGAGGCTTGGTCAAGGAGGGTAAATTTTTCATCCTACAAGGCTAGTCTATAGGTATATCCAAGGGGATCGAGGATCGAGGATCGATGTTAATGATAGAGAATGAGCAAGAGAATTTTAATATTAAGACTTGGGACTCACATTTATTTTCTGGGAGATGGGTAAGAAGCCTCTTCTAGAAATGTCAAAACCAGTTAGTATGAGCTAACATTGATGGATGATTAAGAGCATGTTAAGAATCCTAAGAGCATGGTTGGGAAAAATAATTCTTCAATGTAGATTCCAAAGCATGTAGCACAGAAGACTTCTAGTTCATAGGGAGTAGCTACAACAATGGATTATATGGTTTGATTCGAGACAAATCGAGGTGGAGGAGGTTCTTCCAAAAGTACCTCCCTTGCTAAGAGGAAGTGTTGATTTTTGTAGGTCGGGAAGGTACTTCTACTCATTTTTATGTCTAGGCATGCAAAATTCACCTACATTCTACTTATAACACTTTCCCTAGTGTGAGAAAGTTGTTGATGTAACTTAGCTAAATATAACTTAGGAAAAACCACATTAGTATGTTAGATAATTTAGCTAAAAGAAACTTAGGAAAAGTAAGGTAATTTACTTTATTGATTTTGTTTTAATCTTATCTATTAATATCAAGTGAGGTGAGATCTAATCTCGACCATTAATAATATAACATTAGGTTTAGTGTTATGGATTCAGCTTAATGTCAAGTTATAAAATCAAGGCTGAGGAGAGAAAAAATACACACTACAACATCACAAAATTGAAAGGCATCTTAATGAGCGATGTGCTTGGTCTGAGGGAGTGTAGAGAAATTGTATATCCATATCTATAGAGAAGTTCGAGCATCGATCTAGGGAAGATCTGTTGGATCAAATCTAAGTTATTTGTATTATGTATTTTCTCAGTTGGGTCATTATGCAGGGGTGAGAACCCACCTAATTCTGGATGTTGTTTTAATGAAAAACTTGTTGGGCATAAATCTGTGTATGTCATTGTGATTGAGATCAATATATTTTCTTCCACTGAATTTTATTGTGTTAGGAACCTATTTATCTATTTATTCAATAGATCAATTTTCTACTAGGAAATAAGTATCGGGTGCTAAGTTCATAGAAATCTAACAAGGACCGGTCATAAATCCTAAGTTCCATGAAGTGTAGTCAAAATCTAAAATTTTGACCACCTGTAACTTGATAACTCTACTTAGTGTCCTCAAAATTTCCCAATCTGAAATATCCCATAAACAAATGCATAACAATAATTCCAAGATGATTCATTTGAAACTAAATTGAGGAACATTCATAAACCCAAACTTCCACTGGGTATATTTCTAAAAGTATACTAATAAAAAATTAAAACTTTTACTGCATGTACCTAGATATTTCTTCTTAGTATCCTAAAAATTTCACTATCTAAATTTTCATAGAAAAAATTGTAACAAAAATTCTAAGATAGCTCGTTTGAAATGGAATTCAAGAACAGTGACAAACCCCAACTTTTATGAGGTATATCTTCAAAAGTGTAGTGAATCAGAACTTGAAACTTTTACCACATGTACTTAGAGTTTTCTCCTCGATCTACTCAAAATTTATGTATCTAAAGCTTCCTAGAAAAAATTATAGTGAAAATGCCACAAAGTCTTGATTAAGGAGAAAAGCCCTAGGATCATAGCTTTGACACCAAATGTTATAAACCATATAGCTTAAAAATGATAAAAAATCAATGAATACAAGCCACTTCAAGGGTAGAACCTTCTTTGACAATGAATACATGAAAAGATAAGATATAATGATCTTAGTACTAACTTTGTTTGGTGTATCTATATAGGAGACAAATGTTACAATTATAATGAAAGAGTATAATAAAAGGTCCTGATTTGTCCTGATGATGGACCCCCTTTGGGGTTTGAAACGTCGGTAGAATGAAGTTGAAACTGTGGACAATCCGGAACAGGAAGCTACATAATAAAAGGTTCTAGCCTACATAACAATATAACAATATAAATGTAATAACACAATATCTAGGGCTCAATAAGGGGTTTTAGGGTTAACATGGAGTTTGTCTACAACTTAACAATCCATCCACCTCCCCTCTCCACTACCCACCCATCTCCCTCTCCGAACACATCCTTTCCACCATTATTTTAAATAGAAAGCAAAGGTGGAAGCACCCTCCCATCAACCCAATTTCAAAGGATGACACTTGATGTAGCAATGACTTTCAAAAATTTTATAATTATAACCTCAAAAAAATGGGTGATACTAATAGCACCACTTTTTGATTTGTGGAATGATTTTAATATTTTGGCTGCAACAATCCCAATTATTAAGTTCGTGATTTCAGTGAAGTTGTAGCTTCAACAACAAATAAAATAAAATAAAAAGTGGCCATTAGTAACATTTTTTTTTTACGTTTAGAGTTCAATTTAAAGTTCTATTTAGTAACATTATAAGTTTTAATGCATGGTTTCAAAAGTTTGTAATTTTAACATATAATTGAGAGCACCACTTTTTGATTCGGTTTAAAAATAGCCACTAAAAGTGACTTTTAAAAAAAATAAAAGTTCCAGATTTCTCATCAAATACTTAACTATGTTAAATTTGGAAAAATTATCACAACATGGTGTAATAGATATCTATCTATAGGTGGTAGATTCATATGTATAAAATATGTTCTTGAGAAATACCAATTTATCCTCACTCTATGTCATACATCCTTATTGGAAAGGTGGAGAAGATTAGGAAAATTGTTTCCACATTCTATGCATTATAGGAAAGATAAATATGGGATTGCTCTTATTTATTGGAAGAAAAAAAATGAATCTTAAGGAAACAAGCTTGGTGTTACACAGTAATTTGTCACCATTGGTCACCGTCCCTGTTACCCCTGTTTTCGTACATTGGAGGATACATTCTGGGACCTGTGAGCAATGACATAGCCTAAAAACACTTGCTTTATGTTCCCCTGAGTATGTACTTCATGTTCCCTGAAGACATCTTCTGCGAATTATCCCTGAAAAGTGCCCTTTTTCCATTGGTGCAGGTACACAGTGTCTTATCCGTGCCAATCACTAAGATCCTCATAAAGGGGCGTGCCCATTGGCGCTCTGTCCTAGAACAACACTCGCGCCAACTAAGTTTGGTAATGATTTTTGGCAAACGCGCACCCATATGTTTTTTCCTTTCAGATCATGAAGTCTTTTGAGGGAAAAATCCATCCGATAGAGGTCGAGATTCATCATCTATCCTTGACATCTATCCTCAGTAGCTTTTCGAAGATAATGTCGATCCACAATGCATGTCCTGGTGCATTGAACCTTCCTCCCTTCTCCATTTATAAAAGTCTGTCCTCATGTATTAGACAAGCTAGTTTTTGGAGTTCTGGAGTAATGCTAGTTGTGATTATGCTTGTCTGGAGTGATAGTAAGAGTATTGAAGCATAGGGAGGTTATGCTGCCAGAATCCTGAGAGAGAGAAGGTCTATTGCAAGGCATACATAGCTGCTCGCCCAGCCAGAGAATAGGTTCAACGTCAGAACCTTGGTTGTATCTTTCTCTGCCTATTATTTATTAATAGATGACTACTGTTATGGTTCCATTCTCATTTGTCTTATAATGGTTAATGTGAATTACATCCTTTCTTACTGATGTATAGTTGCTTTTACTAGATTTCACGCTTGTGTTTGTTCTCTCTTTGCATGTGTCAGTGTCCATCCGTGAGGATAGTGGAGGATCGTGACCGACCAGAGCGAAGGAGTGAGAGCGGCATCTCTTCATCAAACAAATAGCGCTGGAATCCAAGTAGGTGTTCATTACCCACTTTGTAATTGCAATTAGGAACTTGCAGAGTAGCATTGATTGATTGTTGCTAGACCCATTTTGGGCTAGTGGGATCGCCTTTGTCCGTAGAGGGGATTTACCTGTTCAACAGGAGCCAAATGGAAAAGCGCGCAGCTAGAGAAAGACTTTTGTGTTCTCAAACAAAACTATGGATTCTTCAAGGCTTATTATCATATTCTGCTGGAAGAGAACAAAAGACTCCAATCCGAGGTCAGACTCCAATCCGAGGTCAGAAAATTAATTCAAATTCAGCTTTCATTTTCTTCTTTGTGTGATCTTTCTTTTGAGATAGAATTTGTGATTGGAAATGGCATATACTACTTACATGACCTTTTTCCTCCATTGGCACCCTGACTGATTAAATCAAGAGATCTAGCAGCATTTTAAAGAATGTTGAGAATAGAAAAGACAAGGAAGCCATTGGACATAGATAAACTGATTTTGTTTTTAAATGGTGTTCTTTCATCGTATTAAACATTTTTTAAAATAAATCTCTAAAACCCTATATTTTATAATATTATATATCTTAAATTTACTCTTATAAAATAAAAAAAATAATACAAAACAAAGAATAATTAGACTACATTATATATATATATATATATATTATATATATATATATATATATATATATATATATAATAATATATATATATATATATATAGGAATTATATTACACTGGAGGGTGCTATAAAGGATTCGGGTTGGGCAATAATTAAGCAAAGAACCAATGCGAATAGTCACTGGTTGCTTATTTTAGTGAATACTTATATCATATAATTCATTTTTTTTGTTTAATTTTAGTTGCAACAATATTTACATTCACTATTTTCAAGTGAGTAATTATGAATATATATTTTTTTCACTTTATAATATATATTTTGGTTAGTTTTAAAAATAAAAAAATTACGGAAGATACATATTTTCCATCTACTTTCTCACTATTTCCATTAAAAAAAATAAAAAAAGCTTAATATTTCAACAACATGGAAAAATCACAGAAAAGTTTCATCAACACATCTCAAATGAAAGTGTAGCAATGACATTTAAGTTGATTGGTACAACGAAGCATGGAAATTTTGTAACAATTATAAATACAATTTGCAAAAATTAGATAAAACTTGCACAAATGAATATTAAAAGTCATATGATGAGCAATTTAAAAGTAAAACCGTCATAAAAAAATTCTCTCGCTGGTAAGGGCACCCGTCAAATTTAACATTTAACCCCTTTGAAGTCTTAACACTTTCACCAAATAGCACGACAATTAATTTCCTAAGCGTGTGGTAGAAGAAGTCAACGAATCATATTATCTAGAATGATGGGCTGGGATTGTGTCTATCTCCTTCAAATCAGATAAACTAAAATCACCCACACACCTGTCTGTGGCTATATAACCAAACACCTGTCTCACCCTTTTCTCCATAACAGAACTGTGAATTTCTCTTTCTCTGCCAGTGACAACATCAGTCTTGATAGACAATAAAAACCAATATGGCAATTCAGTTCCGTATTAAGACAGCGAGCGTGCTTTTTCTAGGGCTTGCTCCTGCCCTTTCTACATGCCGTGGAGATGCAGAGGATATTGCTACTGATGATTTCTTCATTGGAATTTTATCTTTTGTTTCTGATACTTGAGAAGAAAAGAATTCCTATACATACGATGACTTCATTACTGCGGCCAATGCATTCTCTGGATTCGACAAAATTGGGACTTCCGATGACAAGAAGAGAGAAATTGTTAAGTGTGAAGCCAAATTCATGGAGGATTCCAGATCAGAGCTTTCTAGATCTCTAGGATTCTAGACCTTTCTACACCGCCATTAGTTTCTAGAATCACATGCAGGATTTTAGATCCTCCTACACCGCCAGTGGTTTCTAGGTCATTCTAGATTTTCATCCAAATCACATACAAGATTCTAGATCCTTCTTTTGCCTCTATAAATTTGTAATTTATCTTGCAAAGGAAAGCAAGCCAAGGTTATGTAATGCAAAGTGATTTCTGTTCTCCAGTGATTGTTTTATCTATTTCATTGTTTCTGACTAAGTAATCTTGTTGTTTCTCCATTTGTCTCTCTCTGTGAATTATTCTCTGCTATTTCCATCTAAGTCTCTGAGTATAAATCCGTTGTGTGTTATGTATGCTCTGGTCTAACAACTGGTAATAGAGCATAGGATTTGAATCCACCGTGCAAGCCGCTTAGTGCGATCGCATTTCTCTGGCAGCATTCGTTAAAACGTTGGTTCCTACTCCTGGAGTTGTTGAAGGATCCGTCCAAGAAATAACTGAGGAATGTTGGAACTAAAGGATAGTTGCTGCAAGAAAAACAAGGTCATGGACCTATGTTGAAACGTGTTCCAGGAGTTTGAAACGTGGAGATCCGTGGAGATTGGAGTTGAAACATGGTGTTCGTAAGTTTTTTTTATATCAAGCTTGCACTTATATGTCAAGTTTTTTTTCTCAAATTAACATATGTATGTGTGAAATGTGAAAAGGTTAAAACATTATAAATGTTTTTATATTTATTATGAAACATATATAATTATATGTTGGAATTTTGAAAAGTATATTTTAAAAAGAAGGAGGAATTTTGAAAAAGGGTATTCTAAAAGGAGGAAGGTCATTATTACTAAATTCTAAATAGTGATAATTAAAGTTTAATTTTTACGTGGAGGTTTTGTGTTTTGGGACTTGAATTTGATTGAAAATGGAGACAACACTTACACATATGGAGAAGTTAAAGTGGGGCTAATTTTGCCCTATGGAAATCACAGATGGAGGATACACTGATTTTTAAGGGATCAATATTTGCCGATTGAGGGCACAACAAAGAAACCCTCATCAATGACAAATGAAGAGTGGAATAAGCTAGATATAAAGGCGATTGCAACAATCTGCCAATATTTAGCAAAGAATGTTTATTTCAATGTGTCCGGAGAAAAGACAGCTGAAGGATTATGGAAGAACCTCCATGATCTATATGAGAAGAACACATCATCAAACAAAGTGTTCTTGATGAAGAAGCTTTATAATCTCAAAACGAAGGAGGGTACTTCAGTTGCTGAGCACTTGAATGCATTTAATATTATTATTAATCAACTTGCCTCTGTTAAAATCATTTTAGATGATGAAATTAGAGCTATTTTGCTAATGTGTTCTATGCCAAACAACTGAGAAAATTTAATTTTAGCTATGAGCACTTCAACGACTACAAGGACCCTGATGTTTGATGATGTCAACAGCATTTTAATGAATGAGGAGCTACGACACAAGTCAATTGCGGAAAACCAGGGAGGAGAGGCTGTAGCCCTAGCTGATTGTGGTAGGAGAATGGATCGAGGCCAACAAGGGAAATCAAGATCGAGAGGCCGATCAAAATCAAGGAGAGGAAGGATCATTTGCTTTCATTGTAGAAAACTTGGGCACATGAAGAAAGAATGTCAATTTTGGAAGAAAGGTCAAAAGGATCAGAGGCCGTGTAGCACAAATCACAGGTCATCTAGCACAAATGAAGGTGAGACTACTGCTGTAGCCACAAATGGTGATGCGTTGTTTACTGTTTCAATAGAGGATGCATGTGTATATACATCTAGCAGTGGATTTGATTGGATCCTTGACTCTGGGGCATCTCACCATGTAACCCCATGCAAAGATAGTTTTGTTTCATATAATCCCAGTGATTATGGTAGAGTGCATTTGGGGAATAATCATATTTGCAGTATTGTTGGAGTGGGAGATGTCTAGATCAAGATGAAAGATGGACAAGATATATTGTTGAAATAAGTCAGGCATGTACCAAAAATGTGTATCAGTTTAATCTCTATGGGACAACTGGATGATGAAGGCTATTCGACAAGCTTTGGAAAAGGAGGCTGGAAAATTAGCAAAGGTGCATTGGTCGTGGCCAAAGGACCCAAGACAGGAACATTATATACGTTGAGGACTCTGATAGGAAAATCAGATTTGGCTGTTGTCACAAAAGAAGGAAATTCAACAGATCTGTGGCGTAAGCGTTTGGGTCACATGAGCGAGAAGGGCTTAAAAACCCTTGTTGGTAAAAATTTATTGCTAGCTTTGAAATCCTACAATCTTGATCTTTGTGAGCATTGTATATATGGTAGACAAAGAAAGGTTTCATTCCTTAGAGGTGGCCACAACAAAAAGAAAAATGTGTTAGAATTGGTAAACTCAGATGTGTTCTGGCCTGTTAATATCAAATCATTAGGAGGAGAATAATATTTTGTAACATTTATAGATGATGCATCCAGGAAGGTTTGGGCATATCCTATGAAAAATAAAGGTGAAGTGTTTGGAATATTTCAAAAATTCCATGTTGTTGTTGAAAGAGAGACTAACAAATTGCTGAAGTGTTTAAGAAGAGATAATGGTGGAGAATATTGCTCAAATGCATTTAAGGAATATTGTAACAGGTTTGGCATAAAGCATGAGAAGACTGTGCCTGGTACTCCTCAACCAAATGGTGCCGCAGAAAGGATGAATTGCACCATTATGGAAAAGGTGCGAGGTATGTTGTCCAATTTCGGTTTGGAGAAGAATTTTTGGGCTGAAGCAGTCGGGACTGCTTGCTACCTCATAAATAGATCTCCAACTACAGCCTTGGATGGCGGTATCCCTGAAGAAGTTTGGACTGGTAAGAATTTGAATTATTCTCACTTTAAAATCTTTGGATGTGAAGCATTCATACATATTACCAAAGAAAATAGAACTAAGCTAGATGATAAATCTATGAAATGTATTTTTTTGGGATATGCGGATGAAGATCTTGGTTATCGCCTATGGGATCCAGTCAAATATAAAATTATTAGAAGCAGGGATGTTATATTTAATGATTAAAAATGTTCAAGAGGACTGTAGGTGAGTTGGAGGCCAAGAAGGTTATTGACAGGTTTGAAGAGCAGCAGGAAAACATACCACCAATACAAGAAAATGAATAGCAAATTCAGGAGCATGAAGAACAACAAGTGGAAAATAATGAACAACAAGAAGAAGGAATCTTGTAGGAACCTTTACAGGAGATTCAACCTGATAATGCACCACCACAGTTGGTTCACAGATCTTCTAGGCCTCATAAGCCTTCACAAAGGTATCCTCCTTCAAACCTATATTTTGTTGGATGATGAAGGTGAACCTAATTGTTTTCAAGAAGCTTGTAAATCGAGCATAGTAAAGAATGGAAGAAGAAATGAACTCTTTGTAGGAAAATAAAAATTGGTAGTTGGTAAACCTCCCAAAAGGTAGAAAGGCTCTACAAAACAAATGGGTTTATAGGATTAAGCATGAAGGTGACAAAAATAAGGAGAGGTATAAAACAAGACTGGTGGTGAAAGGTTTTTCCAAAAAAGAAGGTATTGACTTCACTAAAATTTTCTCACTTGTTGCTAAAATGTCATCCATTACAGTCATTCTTGGTCTAGTTGCTACTTTAGACCTAAAATATAAACAGTTAGATGTAAAAACTGCATTCCTTCATGGTGAATTGGAGGAAGAAATTTATATGGAGCAGCAAGAAGGCTTCATAGAAAAAGGAAAAGAAGGCCTTGTTTGTAGGTTGAAGAATAGTCTCTATGGGTTGAAACATGCACCTTGACAATGATACAAGAAATTTGATTCATTCATGTTGGAACATGGTTTTTAGAGGTTGGAAGCTAACCATTGTGTCTATATCAAGAGGTATGAATAAGGAAAGTATATCATATTATCGTTATATGTGGATGACATGTTGATTATTTGGCATGATAAGAATAATATTAATAGGTTGAAGAAAGATTTAGGTAGCAAATTTGCAATGAAGGATTTGGGACTAACACAACAGATATTCGGCATGTGAATTATGCGTAACGGGAAAAGCAAAAAGTTGTGACTGTCACAAGAAAAATATATCAAGAAGATGCTTGATAGGTTTAATATGAAGGATGCCAAGCCAGTTGGTACACCCCTTGTAGCCCACTTCAAGTTGAGTACTGAATTATGTCCTAGTGATGAGAAGGAGAAATAAGAGATGAGAAAGATTCCTTATGCTTCAGCAGTTGGCAGCTTAATGCATGCCATTATATGCACACGACCAGACATTGCATATCCAATGGGAGTAGTGAGTAGGTTCCTTACCAATCCACGCAAAGAACATTGGCAAGCAATAAAATGGATTTTAAGGTATCTCAAGGGTACTAGTCATTATTGTTTATGTTTTGGTCATGATGAGATTATGCTTGAAGGATTTACAGATGTAGATATGGCTGGAGATATGGATACTAGAAAGCCCACTACAGGTTATTTGTATAATTTTGCAGGTGTAGTAGTATCTTGGGTGTCAAAGCTACAAAGAATAGTAGCCCTCTCTACAACAGAAACAAAGTACATAGCTGCAACAGAAGCTTGTAAAGAGATTTTGTGGATGCAGCAATTCCTAGGAGAGATAGGAATAAAACAGGACAAGTATGTGTTATATTGTGTTAGTCAGAGTACCATTCACTTGGCGAAAAACCCAACATTTCATTCAAAAACCAAGCACATTGACTTAAGGTACTATTGAATACGACATGTGTTGGAGGAAGAATAGTTATCCTTGGAAAAGATCCATACAGATAGGAACCCTGCTGATATGCTCACTAAGATTCTACCACGAAATAAACATGAGTTATATAGAGGCATAGTAGGACTCGGTGTGACTTGATGACTCTTATTTGGCTTCAAGTGGGAGAATGTTAAGTGTGAAGCCAAATTCATGGAGGATTCTAGATGAGATCTTTCTAGATCTCCAGGATTCTAGATCTTTCTACACCACCATTAGTTTCTAGAATCACATGTAGGATTTTAGACCCTCCTATAGTGCTAGTGGTTTCTAGGTCATTCCAGATCTCCATCTGAATCAAATACAGGATTCTAGATCCTTCTTCTGCCTCTATAAATTTGTAATTTATCTGGCCAAGGAAAGAAAGCCAAGGCCCAAGCCTGTTATGTAATGCAAAGTGATTTCTGTTCCCCAGTGATTGTTTTATCTAATCCGTTGTTTCTAACTAAGTAATCTTGTTGTTTCTCCATTTGTTTGTCTCTATGAATTATTCTCTTCTATTGCCATCTAAATCTCTGAGTATAAATCCATTGTCTTATGTATGCTCTAGTCTAAGAGAAATTGCTGCTTTCTTCGCCAACGTTGCTTACGAAACTATCCGTATGTCTCACATCCACATATACCTTCTATTTCTATAAATAAATTCTAAATATGATCTCTAAATCTCTATATTGATGGTTCCATTTCAGAATTTGTAGATATTTACATTCATATATTGACTTATATAGTGATTCTCTGATAGGTTTTTGTTACATTAAGCAGCTACAGAAGGGAAACTACTGTGATTCCAACAGTACACAATATCCCTGCGCATCCGGGAAGCAATACTATGGTCGTGGCCCCATACAACTCTCATGGTATGTTTCTTCGTGTATATGTATTTCTATATATGTTATGAAGTTTCTTCTCTATTGAAATTGAATTCAATGTTTGGTGGCCCACCATTTTCTTGTTTCTTGTTTTCTCTCACATTTTGCAGGAATTTCAAGTATGGTCCAGCTGGAATTATCTGGGCATGGATCTGCTGAATCACCCTAAAATTGTGGCTCAGGATGCCCTAATCTCATGGAAGTCTGCACTCTGGTATTGGAACGTGAACAACGACTTTCACTCAGCTATTACATCTGACAAAGGGTTCGGGGCAACCATTCAAGCAATCAACGGAGCCATAGAATGCAATGGCGGAAATACTGACGAAGTGAATGACCGCATCAGTTATTACACCAAATATTGTAGTCAATCCGGTGTAGATCTAGGAAGAAACCGTAGTTGTTAAGACTAATTGGTGCTCCCGCCTCTTGATTTCCATCCAGGGAGTTCAAATATGACAAATGAAATATTGTAGTCAAATCGGTGTAGATCCAGGAAGCAACCTTAGCTATTAAGACTAATTGCTGCTCTGGTCAGCTTAAGTCGATTGCAGATTCTTGGAATATTCTGGGATCCTACAGACATGGTCGCGGTCAATTTTTCCTGGATCCGATGGACATGGTCAAAACATTGACCGCGCCCATGTCTGTCGGATCCCAGAATATTCCGGAAATCTACAATCGACTTAAGGATGACCTTGGTGCTCCAGCCTATTGATCTCCATCCAAGGAGGTCAAATATGAAAAATGTTTAGTAGCACTCAATAAAGTGATAGAAGCTAAAAATCATTGTAGTATTACTTGTTACTGACAAAATAGTGAAATTAAATAATAGGACAATTTTGAAATAGATAAGGATTTTGTTATTGATTTTAGATTTCTATGATGTAATTGATATTTATATTATTATTCAATTTCTTTCAGATTAATCACATCAATAATTTTAGATTTATCTATCTAATATAATTCATTCTCAAGATAAAAATATTCACACAAAATCTATCATTTTAAAGCTAAAGACAAATATCTATTACATTTTAAAGCCAAAGACAAATATCTATTGCAAATTAATAAATTTTTAAAAATTAAAATTCACAAATTAATGCGAAATTGAGCATAAGCTTCCTCATTCAAATATCTATTGAATTTTAAATCCAAAGACAAATATCTATTGCAAATTAATAACTTTTTAAAAATTAAAATTCACAGATTAATGCGAAATTGAGTGTAAGCTGCCTCATTCAAGGGATATACTAATGTTTCCTCAAGCCATAATTAATGCGAAATTGAGATCTATGATGCATTATTTGATGTCCATATTGCATATTGATGTTTCCAACATAGAATACACAAAACACATAAAACATGTCTTCATTCGATGGCTGAATTAGATTTTATACACAGTAGAGAACTTTCTGGAGTCGGCGGCTTCTCCAGGAAGCTATCCATCCGTTGAATCCTCCACAACAGTCTAGCAAATGCATTAATGAGGGTGGCTGGAATTAATGTCTTCAACCAATCCCCCTTAATTCCAACCATATGAAAAATATACTATAGCACGATACATAAGATACTGTAAAAATACTCTTAATTGTCATGCCTGCTGGTCTAAGTCTCAGCTAGGCTTACAATATAATCTTGATTTTCTACAACACATAACTTACTTCTATAAAACTCAAATTTTGCCTTCCCAAGAGGCTTAGTGAATGAGTCAGCTACATTCTCATTTATATTACAGTACATTAGAGAAATTTCTTTTGATTGGACCTTTTCTCTTACAAAATGATATTGTGTGTCTATATTTTTTGACCTTGCATGACATACAGGATTGTTCCCTAGTTTGATGGTGCTTTGATTGTCACATCTGATCACTGTAGGTTCTTGTTGACCTTCACCAACATCTTCAAGTATTCTCCTGAGCCATATAGCTTCACAGGTGCCACTACATAATGCCTTATATTCTGCTTCAGTTGATGACAAGGAAAGTGTTTCCTGTTTCTTACTGCTCCATGGTATAGCTCCCGATCCTATATTGAAGATGTATCCATTGGTGGATTTCCTGTCATTTGGATTTCTAGCCCAGTCAGAATCAGAATGACCTATCAATTCAACATTACAAGCATTAGTATATTCAATACTAAAATTGATAGTTCCTTTTAAATATCGAAGGACCCTTTTTGCAGCGATCTAATGGCTTTCATGAGGCTTAGCCATGAATTGACTAAGTATGCTTACTGCATAAGCAATGTCTGGTCTAGTGGTAGTGAGATAATTCAAACTTCCCACTAATTGTCGATACAATGTTCCATTCACCTCTTTGTTCCATCATCACTTCTTAATTTGATATTTTGTTCCAATGGAGTACTCACTGCTTTACATCCATTCATATGAAATCTCTTTAGTTCTTCATTTGTATATTTGCTTTGTGTGATTAAGGTTCTTCCATCATTTCTCCATACTTCAAGACCTAGATAGTAGTGCATCTTACCAAGATCCTTCATCTCAAATTCCTGTTATAACTTCAATTTTATATCTGTAATTAATTTATCAGAACTCCCTGTTATTATTAGATCATCAACATATATAGAAAGTAATGCTATATCCCCATTTCTATTTGTCTTGACATACAAATTAGGATCATTTTTACTCTTTTTAAATCCTTGTTAAGAGAATAATTTGTCAATTTTCTCATACCAATATCTAGGGGCATGTTTTAGTCCATATAAGGCCTTTTTTAACTTGCATACAAGATGTTCTTGACCTTTCTTTAGAAATCCTTCTGGTTGAACAAGATAAATCTCTTCTTTTAAGTCACCATTTAGAAAAGCTGACTTTACATCTAATTGATGTAGATTCCAATCATATTTAGTTGCCAATGCTATCATTATTCTGATTGTATTCATTTTTGCAACCGGAGCAAAGGTATCTTCATAATCTATACCTTCTTTTTTTGAATATCCTTTTGCAATCAATCTTGGCTTATACTTGTCTATGCTACCATCTATATTAACTTTTGTCTTGTACAACCATTTTGATCCTATAGGGAATTTATTTTTAGGTAATTCTATTAATTCCCAAGTTTCATTTTTCATTATAGAATCATATTCTTCTTTCATAGCTTCAATCCATTCTTTATGATTTTTGGCTTGTTCATAATTTAAGGGCTCAAAAACAATCATTACTTGAGACATTAAAGTATAATATTTACATCTGATGGGGGCTTGAATATGTCGTTTTGACCTTCTTAGAGGTTCATTACTTTGTGGAGTACCTTCTCCTTTTCTTCTCTGTGGAGTGCCTTCATTTCTTTGTGGACTTTGATTCCTTGATGTGTCTTTTGGAATGTCCTTGTGTTCTGGTTCTTGAGTTGATTCCACAACTTCTTCTTCTTCCTTAAAGTTTTCATAAGAA